>JASDQU011027988.1:23097-38787 GCA_032191745.1 Picea mariana
TTGGAAGGAGCAACTGAAGCAAGGAGATAAATCTCAACAGAGGATCTACACCAACTGTTGATAAAAAGGTTAGTTGGTTCTTCCCATGTTTGCATGTGAAAAAGGGTTTTAGATTTGGGGTAGAAGGTAAAAAGTAATTCTTGAAGGGTCATGATCTGCATGCAAGTTTAAACCCTAGCTTGTTAGTCCATAGGGTAGAATTTCCCAACAACAGTTAAGGCCCTTGGACCTTATGTGAAGGCCCTAATAAAAAATTATTATTAGTTTATTTTTTATATTCTTAGGTTGGATAGAACCTTTAATTGTGCCCTTTCATTATAATTGTACCCTTTGTCTCCTATATATACCAATGAGACCTAGTCTTACAATCGTCATATCTTGTATTAACATTGGATTCATTGCAAAAGGAGAGTTTCCCCTTGAAGTGGAATGTATTCATTGAATTTTTATCATTTTCAAGGTGATTGGTTCACAAAAAAATCTCCAAAAACACAATTCCATAATATAGTACATGATAGGGTATCGACCCTAGTTCTATCAGAAAGGGTGGAGGAATTTACCACCATTTATCCTCTGAAACCTAGAGTAATGGGAGGGATGTGTTAAGTCATGCTCCTATAGATGTGTGATGGAGACTTACAATTGTCTATTGGGGAAGCTTGGTCAATGTAGTTGACACTTCCATTTGTGAGTTCTATCTAGAGTTAGGTCAATATAGTTGATGCTCTAGTATAGTCCAACAAATGAAGGATATTATCTGGAAGATAAAAGTAGGTTAATAAGGAAGGATGTTTAGAGTAGTTGAGAGTGTTGTTGGGTTTTAATAATATAACTGTATTTCCTAACTTATTCCCTATTCTTTGGTATTAAATTATTAGCTAAGTTATGTTAATCTAGGTGAATGATTCATTCATTTTCATTTTCTACTATTTTGACTGATGAATTTCAACTATTATGTTAGTGTATATGATTGATTAATACATCATGAAATTTATGAGCATACCTAAAATTTTCATTAGGTGTGATGGTTGTTGTCATTAGTACATGCATGAGCTATGTATGCACTAGATATGCACACATACCTTGTGCATGTATGCTAGTATTATTATGATGTATTAAGATAAGAATTATGCGTGTTTGTCATGGGTATACTATGTCTTAGTATATTGATTAAATTAATTGATTTGATTAGAATTAATGAGATTTACTAAGTTAATTGATTTAATGAGATTCAATGTTATTACTAAGTTAATTGATTTGATTAGAGTTAATGTGATTTATTAAGATAATTATTTTAATGAGGTTTAGTGTTATTATTATTTTAATTAATTAATTTAGAATTTAAGGTTAATATTAAATTTATTGAATATATATATATATATATATATATATATATATATGGAATTGCTACGTGTGAAATTGAATTACTTATGTTGTTCTCATTTAAATGTTATTTATTGAGTTAGGATAGGATGTAAGAATATGACATGGAGGGAATGGATTTTATGTTGAGGGGATATTCGAAGAAGTTATTTTGGTTTCGAGGGGAGTAGAAACAAAAATCAAGGAGAAATGTGTTATGGAAACTTTACATTGAGATTGGAATTTTGACTTGGGATTTGACTTGGTATTCTAGACATACTGGGGATATGGTTTTGGTACTTTGGGCATGGAGGGAAAATAAACCCCCAAGGTTTTCATGGATGTAGGGAGTTGGTGAGGTTGTTATTAGCTGGATGGGATGATGATGAAAATCCATTTCAGGTAGTTTTGCGGAGCAGATAAGGAAATGGGACAATTAAGGGAACAATTAAAGAGGACTAAATCAAATAGACTTAGATGTATTTTACTATTCTAACTCCTAATTCAGTTATGGATAATTTTTTTTAATTATGTTGTATATTAACGTTTTATTGTTTGCTACTTGAAATTTAAATTCATATTGCATTTGTTAAATTTTATCATAAGGAAATTCAATAGAAATTACTACCATAAAATTTAACATAAAGTCCTTTCATATATTCATAACAATGCTTTTATTGAAGAAAATTGTTCTCTTAGAATTACATAAATTATAGTAGTTTTTAACTCTAAATCCTGGGTTGAAAAGAGTTTCAAAGGACTACCTGAGGCCTCAATGAGACCCTTCACTTCAATGGATTTCTTCCATTAGAATGAGCATCGATTGACCAAAATGCTTCCTAAAGAGACTATATATGGGTCACGCAATTTTTCAAAATCATTCTACAACAAGGTCCATGTGCATTTGAAGGATTAATGGTGCATCTACATGCTCCATAAAAGGAAATGCGTGTAGGGCTTTGATGGTTACGATAAATATTGACTTCTAGTTTTCTTATATAATGGAAATTTCCTCCTATATTTTGATTTCCATAAGACATATTGTGATTGATTGTTTATGTATTCAGTAAAAATTACTTAAGTTTTCCTAATCATTAAAAAAACTTCTACCTTTTATTGCAAATTTCAATACATGCCCCTTCTCATCTATCCACGTGTCATATTCTTCTCACCTATATATTGAATTCCATTGGTGTTCATCAGTTCTGGCCCCCTATGCTCATACATTATGCCCATATAAGGAATAAGTACCATGATAAATCATTTAAGTACTTGAACTTAAATTTTTTTTTATAAATACATTTAACAAGATAATTCTTATGTTAGGGTCCTAACCTCCTTAACCCCCTAAGTAGATAGATCCCTATGTATTGTTATGTATGGATTTCATCATTAGTAAATAAGGCCTATGTAGTAGTGTGAACAAAATTATTTTAAGAAGGCTTACTAGAAGGTTCCACCTACTAGAAAGTTTCTTCTCTAGAATCTTCCTAGGGGATATAAATTACTATATAAAGATATAGAAGAATTGTAAAAGGTGTCTTGGAAATCATTTGTTATATGAGATCTTCTCTATTGGAGGTTTCCCCCTCGATAAAGCAAGTGAACATTACTTCCCTATCAATAAAGGTGTAATATTTTTATCATATTTTCCATTCTTCATGCAATTATATTTTTTTGTATGATATATCTGAGTAATATTTGTGATTTATGATTTGAATATGTGTATTTGGTACAACATAAGTGGTATAATATGTCTTTCCTGACACCATTTTTAGAACAATTTCTTTAAGGATAGAAACGTGTTTCGACGTCTATAAATAACATAGGCATTTGTCATCAAGTGGGTAAACCTATGGTAGGGGAAGCATACATACATAAACTACATGAGGTTTCACCTGGTTGGAAACCCTTGTAACCCCTATTAGTACCCCTTCAAGTAGTATTGCATTAGACAACACTTGTATATGAAATTCACTTTCACATACCCTCGGGTATATTGTAAGTCTTGCAAGTTTCTTGAAGTTAGCCTTAGATAAATTGATCGACTGCCTAATTTCTATAGTGGCACTGAGAACAACACTTGGGAGGATTACTCTCTTATACTTGGGTAATCAAGTCGTACGGATAAGGGTATGAAGAACCTCCTTATTATATCCTTAAGATATTTTACTGATTACTACTATTGGACCCCACAAGTATACCATATAGATATAACACATTAATTGATAACAACAACACCCATAAATTTATTCACCATAACATTTCCCTAGAGACAGATTGCTATATCCATGCAACGAACAACTTTCAGATCGTGATTTATAATGGTGGCTCTATGAAATGTGGGGTTCATTGTGAAAATGTGTGCCTTCAAATTGGTGATTAGTCTTTGAAATCCCACATGTTTTCCACTTAAATGGGTGGGTGTGACCTTTTTCTAGATTCTTAATGGTTGTGCAAACTGGGTCCCATCGCCATGGATTTATAGGAGTTATACATGAGATTCCAATAGGATGGCCATTGCTACACTTTCCAAGGAATCACTACAGGTTCTCCAGAGATTGTTAGCTTACATCATATGGAAAAAAATCCTCAAAAAATGTCATTCTAGTATTATAACCTAGTTTTAGGCTATTCAATACTTGGGAGACCCCTTCCCAACCCATTCATCCCGACAAGCGGTCCCTATTAACCAAATACCACTTATTCCCACTTATGTGGTCCCTTTTTATTTTCTCACTCATTTCCCTATGATCATCATGATGACCTATAAATCCAAATGCACCTATAACCATATAAATAAATGTACCAAAAGTTATGATAAGAAGATAAGTACATAGTTTGAACACACTACACAAATGCCAACACATAACTAGCATCAATAAAACATTAAACAAATATAAATTAGATGAGATCACATAGTCCATTCTCTTCTCATATAAATAAATGTACCAAAGGGTATGATAACAAGATGATTACATAGTTTGAACACACTATATATTATGCAATTAAGTGAACAAATTCCAACACATAAATACCCATCAATAAAACATTAAACAAATATAAATTAGATGAGATCGCATAGTCCATTCTCTTCTAAAATGGTTATCAATTTTTATTATTGAGATTTTTAAATAATGAAATTTATTTGAATTATGTCGAATATACCCAAAGAAATGCATACATATTAACAAAGTTGCAATTTCACGTAAAAAGACAAAGTTAAATATCTCTTGGAGACATGGAATTCAATAATTAAGCTTAAATAAACTAAAATGTCATTTTTTTTTCGCAATATCACAAGATACTCTCCCATCCCTTTATTTGACAAGAAATAAAATGGATTTAAATAATAGTTCAAATGAACCAACCATATCACATGATCTCACATTCCTTTATTAGTCCATGTTGAGGGACTATAGGGATGAGTTGTTCCTTTGACTTATATTAATCACTGATTGAATTCCATTTTATCCAAAGTTTTTGGTATAACTTCGGTTTTCACAATTACTTAAAACAAATATTTCTATTTATCTACATTTCTATTCGTTGTGGAAATGAAGGTGTTATTGTCGCCCGATGACGTAGTTATGGGGACTTGGTCTGTGGGAAATAAATTTCACTAATACCAATGTGAATGTAATAATTTTTTTACTTTGCAGGCTCTGACAGCTAACACTGCACACTGTAGTTGACCATACTAGTTGCTTTGCAGGCTCTAACAACTGACATGCACACTGCAGTGGACAGTTTGCAGGTTGTCTTGCTACGAGCCACTTGCTCACCGCCTTGCCACATGCTACCTCAGTGCCTCCTCACATCCTTGCACAATGTTATATGTTTATTAGGAATTGAATAGTTTTGGATTCAGATTAGGAAGTTTTAGATTCAGATGAGGATTATATGTTATATGTTATAATATATAACATGCATGTGCCGGGGGAGAAACTGGATAGTGTGTGGATAACTAACCAAAAGTCGATTCAGTAGGAAAAGAATCTTATCGTGGAGGGCTACGAGGATGGTAGAAAATATTGGTCACTGATTACTTTTCTAAAAAAACTTTGCCAGGTCGTGTAGGTTTGAGATGCCTAAGGCCTGAGTTATTAGAGAGATGTGATTTAAATTACCTGTGTAGGCTCAATCCCAAGAAATTGCGAGTCGAGAAATATTTCCCTTATGTGCATAAACAATGCTAGCAGATGACAGTTGTTGCATTGATCAATATCATAGTCATACTTTCCCCATTGGACCACAATGGGAAATGTAGTTCTCCAAGAGGACATACGAATTTCAAAGTGGAAACCAACACCATGGAATCCTATTCTTAGGAATGGGAAATCATGGATCTTATGGATGATTCTAGAGACCCTGAGACACATCTCATGAGTGAGAAAAGTTATTGATAAGATTTTTGCGAGTTTGAAAGCAGATGTCGAATTTTTCTATTAGGATTCTCTTCAAACTGATTCTGAGAGAAAAATCATGGAAATCGCCTATGATGCGATCGGGAAGGTGGCAGGAAAAGGGAAGTAAAAATAAAATGTTGAAGAACTTAGGCATGATTCCATGGATGGGAAGGAAATATCAGTGAGAAATATGTTATATGTTATATGTTTATTAGGAATTGAATAGTTTGGAGGATGTCAGTGATAACATGTTTCTTGTTCTGAAATTTGTTTAGAGGTTGGCTAGTCTTGATGAAATAAATGGGTATGTGGCTTTGTCTAGCTCGTTTCTGAATATAGTATTGAGGTTGAATATAGTATTGAGGATTGGATGGTTCATTTTGATTTTGAATGGATATCTATTTTTTGTGTTAACTACAGTTTGATCACATTCTCTCACATGTCATGGTGATGAGGATGAGTTACAATGGTTGTCGAGTCCTTAGAAAGGGTTGTAGTGAAAATTCCATCATCAAGACTTGCCTTTAGTGGATAAAAAATGAAGAATCAAAAGCTAATGCCACGGTTTTAATAGAAAAATTATGTGGTCGTGCTGGGCATGTGGTCCTATAGGAGTGGATAAATTTAGTTTGGGTAGTTTACATGCCTTTGTTTAGTTTTACTATCATAATATTCATCCTTAATGATCACATGAGACCATAACATCCATGTAATTGAGTTCCCCTTTATCTAGCAATATTACTATTGAAATTTGAAACCTAAAAATTGTTTCTTATTTTTTCTGCATTCTTTACAAGGAGAGGATTCTCGATTTGTTCATAGTCCATTAATGCCTAAATAATATTGATGTAAAAATGGAAAAAATAAACTCCATTTCAACAGTCAGTAGTGATCTACATTAGCAATGTGCTTTGAAAGCATGGTTTAGCTTTCATAAATACATAGTTCTACCTCCTTCACTAGAAATTTCATAGTTTAATGCATTTTGGATTATCTCTTAATAGTTTTAGCATGCCACTCTACAGGAAGTGCCAAAGTTGAGGGAGATGAGGAAGAGGATGATGTGGATTATTTGGAAAATGAGTTTGATTTTGGGGATCATGACAAATAAGATATGCAATACAGTGCGAAGTCCATGCTTCAGGTGCATATGAGCTATGGTCAGGGAGGGGATATGGAAATGTCTCAAGTAGGGTATAACATGTCTCCACAAGTCTGATTGCTTACAAATGGTTAGATGGTAATGAACCTAGGAAATTCTCTCAGCCTTTGAATTGCCCTCTCCAAATTCTTCTGGAAGACAAAATTATATTGTTTTAAGTATCTTTATTATTCTTTGCAGATTTTGTTTTGATGCATTGTAGGATCTAGGGATACCTCCTGAACATCATGCTCTGGTTGTACCTCAATTTAAGGGAGGAGGGAAACAAGTTCATCATCTTCCCTATGTGGATTCAAACTTTCCAGGTGGGTTAGAACTAACATGCCAATGTTGCTTACATAACGATAGAGTTCCTAACTGTCATTGTTTTATTTAAAATAAAAATTTTCTTGTTATCTTAGCTTATTCTTATAAGTGTTTTCTTGTTTCCAGTACAAACAAGGTCGATGGATCCCACTAAGGATTTGGAAGTTTCTGGATATGGAAGTGTAGCCTGGAAAGAGTGTGTTGAGAATTGGAAGAGGAGGTAGGATAAAATGTAGGTTGAGGAGTGACGAAGGAATGCTACTGGGAGGGAAGGATGGGGATCTTGATGGAAATGGACCAGTTGGACCTGATCTACCACTGTATGATAAACAATTTTCCAATTTTATTTTTTTTATTGCATATAACTTTGATTGTATTTGTTATTTAATTTTTCAAAGTCTTGAGCAATTTTATGCATATTATTTTCAGTCATTGTACTAATACTTTGTCCAATTTAATAAGATGGATGAAGAAATACAACCTTTGTCAAGAAATATGTCAAACCCTTCGAGTAGGATAAATCCATACAGATTGATTATCATTGTTCGGCTTGTAATTCTGGGCTTCTTTTTCCAATATCAAATTCTTCATCTGGTCAAAGATGCATATGGGTTATGGTTGACTTCAGTCCTCTGTGAAGTATGGTTTGCACTCTCTTAGGTCCTTGACCAGTTTCCAAAATGGATCCCCATTGAACGAGAAACATATCTAGACATATTATCATTAAGGTACACGATTGCAATCTAGCTTTTATTGTCTCAAAGCTTGGAATTTGTTTCTCATTTTAGCAGATCAATTTAAAACATCACATTCACTTGAATGATGTAAGCTTGTTGCCACTTGAAATGTGTTATTCTGCTGCAAATAGATAAAACAAACACATCAATTCCAGATTTTTTTTATAGATTGTAACGTCCATTTATATTTAATAAGCATTATATTTGTCGGGAATGAAAGGAAAATATCCATGGCATAGACAAATCTAAATCAAGGTTCCATATTATTGCACTCCTCCAATCTACATCTCAGACGTAGGTATAGATGGGTTTGTGTTTGTGTTCATATTCAATGGCTTTATAATACACAATATTGGGAATGAAATTCTCTCTACAACTAATCTTCACATGGTTTTTATATATTTTTTCTTTTATGCTTGGTACAAGCATATTCATGTCTCTTTTATACTAAGCCTATGGTCAGATGGTGAATCCAATTTTTGGATCGGTGGGTTTACTTTGTTCTAGGAATTGGAAACTTTTCTAAAGTAGCCATGATATATGATACAATGGTAAGAATACGTTACCATCATCCCAAGAATACATAGCAGTTGGAATTTTTTTTTGGCCGGCATGGTTGATGTGAAAGATAAAACATATTAATAAACTAGAAATGGCGAGGACATGATGACATTATTACCTCTATAGGTAGGTTACATTTATTGGTGGATGAATGGATCAATACCTCTGATGTGTAAAGTTGTTCATTAATATTTATGTACTTGAACATGTAGGTATGTTACATTCGTTGGAAGATGAATGAAGAATGCGACTATATAGGTTGAACCATCACATCATTTTACAAAGAGCATGTTGCATGTTCCTTCCTTTTGAGACAACTTTCATCTTCCTCACCAATTTATTTTTTGCAAAAGTGAAGATATCTAATGCTTTGAAATTGATATATGCAATCATATAAATTTTTGTGAGATTACATAATCTGCTTCATAAGATAGCCCAAACATATGGAAAATTATGGTAATTTTTCAAAGAGGTTGACATATCCTTATGAAAAATTATGAAAATATTTTAAAGAGGTTTAAGTATACCAAAATGTAAGTATAACCAGATAAAACTTATGTAATATTCCTAATTTCAAAGATAAAATTAATTTTTAAATTGTATAATGTTTATTGAATATAAATAAAATATTTTTAAATGATATTTTGCAAGTGTTGTTTATAATTTTGTGATAATAAAATGAACATATGGTTTATTGTATCAGTGTGGACGTTTATTGTATCATTTTAGATATCATTTTACCCGATGTTATTATAAAAATGACTTATTGACATGTACTAAAAGTTCAGTATATTCCAATTGAAATTGTGTAATTTTATCTATAAACGTTTATCTTTTTTTTTAACGCAAACTACTCTTTTTTTCCAAAAATATTAGAAATGGTGCCCATCTTAATTAGTAATTGTAATTAGAAATTCAAAATATTCAACAATGATGGGAAAATGGGTCATTTAATTATTTTCATGACCATAGATTGCATGGACACAATGTCAAGGAATAGTTATCGTCATTAGAAGCCTATGTCAAGAGTCAAAGACTAGGCAAATGAATAATTTTGAAATTTATTTAAAAGTTTTGATAATTATGAAAAAATCGAAATACACCAAGTCGTAAAAATTATGAAAATAATTTTGGAAGTTTTTCCTAAACCCTTGTATCTTAAACTATTCCAAGAGGTTTCCTCTCACTTTTTCTAACATTTTTCTCTCACTTCATTGATGTTTTGTCCTCGATGAAATTTGCCTAATAAGAATATTATCGACTTGGATATTATATTCACAAAATCATCATAGCCCACAAAAACAGAAGGCATGGATGACCAGTAAAACATAAATCATATCATTAATGTTGTAACATCCCTCTCTTGCGCACATTGAGCAAACTTATTCTTTGAGGACACTTTCTTGCAAGTGATCCAAGTTATTATACTATTGGTCGTTTAATTATGATTATGAGATATTATGGATTTGATGATATGTTATTCTGTTCTATTCACATAGACAAGTGTTATTAACTGGGTTCTCTTGAGTGTGAAGGAATTTGGACCTCGAGGATGTTGAGGCATTGATGAAACCCCTTGGACTCTATATCGAGTCAGGGAGTGGACTGTGGGGTTTGAATGTTTTTGATGTGACATATGTACATATGATTAGATGTTATGATGATTGATTATTATTGCTGAAATGATTCGTCGATGGATGCAAGTTGACGATAGCTTGTCGACCAGACTCACATGTTGAGTAGAGGGCTCACACACGACAACCAGATACTTTGAGGGAGAGGTGTGGCATCATCCCTAACACAACTTACTAGCACTCCCATCGTGGCTCAAACTATAGGTTAACGATTACCTAGTTCAAGAAGACCCACGATGCCATGAGGGAAGACTGTGATAGTTTCTCATGATGATTCTAAGGGGCACACAATAAGGTAGGGGCCTTATTCCTTAGAGACCCTTAGTCTCCCACAAGATCACCTAGCGGAGTATTGAATCTAGAGGTTTGATGTCTACCAAATTCACTCAAGAGGTGAGTGGCACCCTTGGAGCACGTAGTGCGTCCTAAAGGGCACGTTGCACAAGGAAAACAAAAAGAGGCGAGTAGTAGCCTTGGAGCATGTAGTGCATCTTGAAGGGCACGTTGTGTAAGGAAAATAGAAAGAGGTGAGTGGCACCCTTGGAGCACATAGTGTGTCCTGAAGGGCACGTCGCGATTTTAAGTGGTAAGTGAATAAACCTAGTCAGCCTTAAAATGAATGATATGATAGGTAAAGTTTAAAAACAATTTTTCCCTTAAAAATGTCACCCAACCTAGTGAATTTTAAACCTAGGTCTAAGCAGAACCTCTGAAAAAAAATAATTAGACATATAACAAGAAGGGGGTAAAGAAATTTAAACTTTATATATATATATATATATATATATATATATATACATATAATGGAGGATTAAATTTTTTAAAAAGGGGGTAATGGTTGTTTTTATCTACACTTTCTAAATTGATTTTTAGTTAAAAAGAAAAGAGGGTAAATGGTTGTTTTTATCTACACTTGCTAAATTAATTTTTAATTAAAGAGGAAAAAGGGTAAATGGTTGTTTTATCTACACTTGCTAAATTGATTTTTAGTTAAAAAAGAAAAAGAGGGAAACTTAAAAGAAATAGGAAACTTAAAGAAAAAGGAAAACTTAAGAAAAGGGGAAACATAAAGAAAAAGTTGAATGTCTAACTTAGTAAGGAATCTTGCCTTGGGAACTTTCTATTTATGAACTCAACTAGGGTTTAAGTAAGACGTAAGTCATTTAAGAATTGTAAGGGAATATTGGGACACTGAGGAGCGTTTTTAGGAACGCTTTTAGGTGGGTGAGAGAAATATGAATATTTAATTAATTAATAAAATTGATTTTCTGGTGCAACTAGGGGATCGGGCGACATGTGTATGGGGGAGGTTTTTCAAAATGAATTTAATGAAAAATGAATTTAATGAGAATTTGGGAAACTATTTACTGGAAAACTCTATAAAAAGGATGGAGGAGGAGGAGTATGGATCTCATATTTTTGCATAATGTTACATTGCTGAAATTTTACCTTGACTGAACTTTCTCTTGCGGGAGTTGGGATACCCAGCTTGGGTAACAAGTGGTACCTTGACCTTGCGAGGCGAGTTGGGTGCTAGCATTCTATGGTATTGTGTGCATGGCCCCTTTACAGCTCGGGGGGCTCAAGGGGAAGAAGAGTACCCCTAGCGTTGGCTGGGAGGTATCGGTGAGGTCACATCAGTTGGCAAGTGGGAGTTGGAAGGATCGTGCGCACGACAATGAATCAGAGCTTTCGCTTGTGGCTATGGTATGCATGTGTATATTTGTATTGAATGGTATTTTAATATTGTTCCTACACCTTCAATAATGTACTTCTACTATGTTAAATCTTATGTTTAATCAACGTAACACTATCCAGATATTTCATTTTATCCTTCAACAATTTGTCTTGATGAGCCCAACGTTCAATAAGAGAACTTAAAGTCATCCTAGCCTTATGCTCACTGTATTTTGAATTTATTTCCCTTGGTGAACCCAAACTCTAATTGCAATGAATTCTATGTGTTTTTTTTATTGATTTAATATGAAGAAAAATTGTGTTTTTATCTTTTGTCCCTTATCCTTAAGTTATTAGTTTGTGCCTGAGCAGTCCGCCAGGAGCCGAATCGACGATCGTCACTCCAATGTTTAACGACTTATAGATTCAAATTCCTTACTTTCATGTGCATGGATAATAAGTGAAGGATAAATTTCTCCCAGTTATCTAACCCTTACTTATCTCTGCGTTTTTATCTTATGGTTAATCCCTGATCTTTACGCCTTCTTGTGAATGATCAGTCTCCGCGTTTTCCTTTGATTAAACTCTAATCTAGGCATGTTCTTTTATGCAAAATCTCTGCGTCTTTTCCAGAAGTTATGGCTGCATTTTCCTTTTATTAAACTCTGATCTAGGCATCTTTGTTTATGCAAAATCACTGCGTCCTCCCCAAAATTTCACTCTGCCATTTTCTTTTATAGACAACATTTACCCGACAATTTTCTGGGTGATTCACCCATCCTTTACTCAATGATTTCACCCATTTTTATACAACAAATCACCCAGTTTCTACACAACGATATTATTTGGTGAATGATTACAGTGAAAGTTTATTGAAACAATGTTATTATGGTGATTTTTATGACAGTGCTAATTTTACTGCAGTGATATTATTTGGTGATTGACACAGTGATAAATTTATTACAACAATTTTATTATAACGATTTTCATTATAGTGATAAATTTACTATAGAGATATTAATATGGCTATTGATCACAATGATAGTTTTATTACAACGATGTTATTAAGGAAATTCAATACAACAATAATGTTATTCCAGCAATGTTAATATAGCATATCAATGACAGTGAATTTATAATTGCAATATCATACTTTTATAGACAACACGTCATATGTTTAAAAGACAACAAATATATTTAAAAGATAGTGAATAATCCATCATACTTCATGACTGTGTGTGTATGACAGACGACGTGTGTATGACTGTGTTTTTATCTAATGCATGATAGACAACGAATACTTTAAAATATAAACAACGATTTTATATTATAGATGACAATGATTTTATATGACAACGATTTTTATTATAGATGACAACAATTTTATATTATAGATGACAACGATTTTATTATAGATGATGACAACAATTTTATTATAGATGACAACGATTTTATTAAAGATGACAACAATTTATTTATAGCTGATAGACAACGATTTATTTATAGCTGATAGACAACGATTTATTTATAGCTGATAGAAAACGACTTTATTATATAGACAACGATTTTATTATAGATGACAACAATTTTTTTTAATAGGATAATTCAAGTAAAGTGTTCATGTAAAGTGCAATGAGAATTCAAGTAAAGTGTTCATGTAAAGTGCAATGAGAATTCAAGTAAAGTGTTCATGGCCATTGATTAAAATTATGCTAGTTTGAATACTCTCGGCCTGTACATTATATTGGAATAAGATGAACATTGTCAAGGTTAAAATGGATACACATTTTACTTGCAATGCCAACATGAGCATGGGTACATTATCTCTGAATTCTTTTAGCATTGAATATCTCAAACTACACACACTTATTGTTTGACATGCCAATGCCAGTGTGGTCTGTCTAAAAATTTCTCATTTTTTGCAACAGTGAAGCTTGTGCTTGAAATTCAGTGGAGTGGATACTTTTCTACTTATTGTCATCTTCAGAAAAAGATGTGAAAAGATAAAGCACAATTTTCCTATGTGCATCATGGGAAAAGGTTATTGCGTGAATTAACCCGTGACAAAGGCGATTAAGTGATTTGACTAATTGTGAGATTGAAATGTATAACTATTACACATTCACTTTATCTTATGACGAAGTCAAAAATCTTCTTATGCAATTATTTATAAACCCTAGAATATCGTCACCTCCTCTTAATGAGTTGTTCCCTTTCTTTGAATGGAGCGCATTTCAACCATGATGGAAAGGTGATTTATGGTTTATGACAAGAGAGATATTTGAATACATTTCCTAAATATCCTTTGATGGGTTAGCTATATATTATGGTTGGTATTGTTACAATAGAAGCACTGTAACAGTGGCAAGAAAATTCTTCCGAGATCACCGGTTTGTGGTTGGATCTTGGTTCAAAATGTTTCTAATGTTGATATTTCCTTTGACAACTGCCAAATTTAGGATAGACAACGTCTTTTTATATAGAAAGTGTATTCATATATGCTCTAAAGACAATGAATTTGATCTTTGAGTAACTTGCTCTAACACAGTTATAATATGCTCAATTGATAATGAAGGGATTCATTGCTCACTAACGTGAAATTTATAGTCTGGAATGAATTACATACAACCATTATCTTTATTGTCCCTACCATAAAACATAACAATAGAAAGTTTATGTTCTTAATATATCAATTACCTTGTTTATGATGGTAACATTATTTTTGGATTAACAAAATGTAAAGTACTAATTTCTTACACCGCTTATGATTAAGATAGCTTTAAAATAACATTATATTATATAGAGAATTAAAATAGAATACCCATGCACATGAATTTTTAGATATTATTCAAATTAATTATGTTTTATAGTGTGGGAGACTTCCTTGAAAAAGTGCCTCATAAGAAAACGAGAAACCCTTCGGTTGGTTGCGCAATTTAATTATTAAATGATGTCACCTTGCATCTTGTTGTCTTGTCGGTTGGGTGCTTGGGTATAGTCTTCTTGCTTTTTGATAGTTAATTGGGTCCCCTAGCGCACTGGAGTTTTCTTGGGTTATTGGGCTAGATACGTTATGTTGCACCTTGGTTACTGTCACGCCCAATGCTTTGTGACAACATGATTCCTGATGAGGGAATCATTGCGTGCCCTAGAAGACAGATGCAAATGATAACCTGGCCGGAGTCTTGTGCTTACCATTGTGGGCATATTATTCGTTGTCATTGATGTTAGTACTTGGTTCTGTAACACCTTAGTGTGATTGGTCTTGCATGCTGTAGAGGTTTCTAGTTACTGATCGTTGAAGTCGTTGGGTCAGTTTGTTGATGTTGTCCTTTAGCTTATAGTCGTTGCCTTTCTTGTGTCAGGAGGGTAGCCATTTTTATTTTTCTATTGATTATCACATGTTTCATCCAGTTTCATGATGTGTTAGTATGTTGGGTCATTATTCTTTGTTGCCTGAATGTGTAATTTGTGTTTGTCGTCAAGTTGTGTTCATTATTTTTTGTCCTTGATTGCCTTCCTGCTTAAAAAAAAAAAACATTGCACTGCTTTGCGTCACATGTAGTCGTAATTATAGGGGTCGTTACAAATGTCATTGCACTTGACTTTTTTTAGCTTGTTTTCTCTTTCCCTGGAACACAAAATTTAAAACTAAAACAACTTCTGCAAATGACCTAACATGCCAGATACACGATTTTGGTCATTTTAAGCTCCCATCAGAATTCATATTATTTGAAAAAGTATGTTAGATACATGATTTTGGCCATTTTAAGCTCCCATAAGAATTCAAATTATTTGAAAAAGTTGCAAAAACAACAAAACAATGTTCGCAAATCAAATCT
>JASDQU011027991.1:0-25946 GCA_032191745.1 Picea mariana
AGAGTCCAGCATATATAGCAGCGGTGGAGTTGTTGAGATCAGTCTCCAAGTGGGAGATTGTTGGTTGTGGAGCCTGATTATCTTTCTGATTCAGAGGTCCTTGCTTTCAGACATGTTTATACCCCATGAAGTATTTACACCTTAGAAGTATGTACACTCTTCCACGCAGGGGAGTGCAGAGGGGGGGTACCCCCTCTGCGGGGTCTGGGGGGGCTATTCCCCCAGCTTGGGGGTCTAGGGGCAAGCGGGCCCCCAGCGGGGGTTCAGGGGTGAAGCCCCTGAAGAAAAAATTACCTTGTAAAAGTATATTGTAATTTCATTGTAAATATGGACCGTTCATTATAAGGTCGCAGATCTAACGGTAGAGATTATGTTAGGGTTTTTTTTCCCTAGAAGGAAACCTCTTTTATGAGGGAAATGTATTGCGGCTATAGATGATGGTGAATATTGTATTCTGAGAGAGGAGACTGTGAGAGAAAGAAGAGGAAGTTACAACATGTTTTGTTGTAGGTTGTATCCCTTCATTTGCTGAATAATAATAAAGGAAGGAATTGGAAATTTCTCTGGTGGACGTAGCCCACACTGGGTGAACCACGTAAATTTATGTCTCTCTTGTATTGTGTGTCTTCTGTGTTTTGTTTCTGCATTTGTTTTATTTTGTTGCTCCGCGGTCCTGTTTTTTCTAACATATACTGTACCACAACGTTGAGGAACGAGACTCCTGAGTTGGTAAGACAATTAAATTTTGTAAGTAATAAGACTTCTCGCATAGTTTATTTCTAGTTGAACAACATAATGTGGGGTTATATTACAGAATTTGCAATGGATTGTACCCAATCATACAGTGTTGCAGAAAGGGATTTCTTTAAGGGCCTCCACTGAAGGTTTATGAAAGCATTGGGTACCTGTATAAAGATGTTGTTGTGCGAAAAATGTGTGATGATAATGGAATCTGATTGCTAAGGGCCTACACGCACATAGGGGAACTTGGCAATGACTAGGGGATAGTATAAAGGTAGGAAAGAATGAAGAAAGAGATGAACAAGGAAGGGAGGGATTGAGGATGCAGAAAAATGAATAAGGTATACCAGAAGAAGAAGATGCATTTTTAGTACTATTCAGTGGAGGAAGGTACAAGAGGTTGAAAACTGGGGCTGAGGGAGGAGAGTCGCGCAATGAGTATGAATGGAGAGGACCTTGTGCAGTAGTCTAGATCATAGAGATACCAAGTATATAAAGAGAGGAGGAGGATTCTCTGTACAATCCCATAATAGAAGAACTAGTAAGTCCTACTCATGATGATTCCTATGTCGAATCCATGACCCCATTGCATCACCGATCTGAGGTAACATTTGAGAATTTGTCAAAAGAACTTAGCAGAGGAAGTTAGAATAACAGTAGTCATAATAGTGGGAGTAGTGCATCGAGTTAGAGTCAAACAACATCGCCGAGGGGAGCTACCACAAAAAACAACATGGCAGGGTTAGAAAGCACATTGAGACTGCCTGAATTCCAGGGAGTTGATTCAGAGGACCCATAACAACATCTATTTGTATGTGAGACAATTTGGGTTGGGAAAAATTTCCAAAATGAGGATACCAAGATTTCGCAGTTGGAAACAACATTTAAAGGCCACACATTAGTTTGGTACATGAAACTGCATAGTACTACACCTTCAGGACAAGTGAGGACTTTAGAAAAAATTAGACAAGCCTTGTTGAAAGAGTTCAAGAAGCGAAAAAATGAGTCATAGTACATTACAGAATTGAAGGAAATCAAACAAGCACAGATAATGGTTTATTGCGAGACTATTTCCACACATATGTTTCCGGTTGATACAATAGAAGCTTGTGTCATATCTTGAATGTTTGGATATTGAAATGAAACTTGAAGCATCGCTCGTAGGGGATGGTGGGGGGATGGTGCAAGTCCAAACAAAGTTAGTTTCCTTAACCATTCAATTAGTAGAGCTTACAAAAGGGAAGGAGAAGTGGGAACACATCTGGTGTACTAAGTGTAGGACTGAAGGCCACCATAAGGACGAATTCCCAACATTTTCATAGTATTTGACAGTTGGAGCACCGAACCCATTACCAAGAGGAGGATATTTTGAAACATGTAAGAAGTGGGGACATCGTCCGCATGATTGTCCATTGTTGCAGAAATACCAGAGTACGCCAAGGAATTTATTTTGTAATTTTTGCAAGTCAGTAGGGCATGAAGAAAAGGACCATCATGCATTCAATATGATGAGAGAGTGCACTTCAAATATGTATTGAATTCAGGAGGAAAATATTGTGATAGAAGGAGGTGATTCATAGTATAATAATCAAAGAGGATTTAATATAGGAAGTCGAGGAGGATTTGGTAGGGGTCGAGGAAGAGGAATTTTTGGCATAGAAGGTAGAGGACCAATAATCTGCTACAATTGTAATCAACCAGGACACTTATCTCGTGACTTCACAAATCCTTTTACAATATGCACATATTGTAGAGCACTCGATCATGTGACAGAAGACTGTCCTCAACTACTTATGAAGTGGAAGGAAAGAGGGAATCATAACTAGAACCCAAATTAGAACATACGTAATATATCAATCGAGAAACGTAATGAAGGACCTAGAATAGTAGTTGTCATGTGCGGGGGAGCTATAACTGAGCCTAATGCAATGAATAGAGGGAGGTAGGTTGAGAAATAGTGAGGAAATCAACAATACCTATGCCGACATTCGATCCTCAGCAAGAAAATGAGACATATCAAAGGGAAAGAAAAGAGATACTAGGACCAGAATGGGTATCATCAACATCATCTATGCCTCTTGTATGTGATCATACTATACCTGAAAATCCACTTGAGAAGATAGGTACTCTAAGAGAGTTTTTGAGAAGTTTCATAGAATTGATGAAAGATAAAACTGTGTTGAATGCATTATGTGAAATGATTGATCATTTTACACAAGAAAGGGAAATTCTTGCCGCACAAAGGGTAGTGAATCTAGTACTGCACAAAAAGAGGACCAACGAAGAGTTCAAATTAAGTGTGCATATTGGGGGATATGATGTGGGCAATGTCATTTTAGACTTGGGTTTTGATGTAAAGGTGTTACCAAAGAAAACATGGGAAATGATGGGGAAACCCAAGTTAATATGGTCTCATGTGTAGTTAAGATTGGCAAACCAACACAAGATAGAACCAATTGGTCGATTAATAGGGATACCTATGAATATCGATGGGGTGCGCAGTGTAGTAGATTTCAAAGGAGGGAAATGATATTTGTGGTAGGAGGCTTGAAGGTTACTGCAACATTGGATCTGACAGAAGGAAAGAGGTATATTGAACCATCTAGAGGGAATGAAATTGACAACATGTATAATATGATTGTGTGAATGGATGACTATGTTAACCCTACTATAGATGGTGCATTAAGTTAGAGAATAATTAGCTCATTTGAGTCAGAATCAGAGGAAGGTTTGGAACATTGACAACAGAGGATGCACAAAGTATCCACCATATGATGTGCCCACATTACTTGATCATTGTATTGGATTGGAACGGAGCTATGTGACCTGCCCAAATATGATGGTTTGACTAACATAGAATCTTTTGTACATGAGTTTGATTTGAAGATACTCGAACAACAAAGACTGTTGGAATTAGATTTTGTCTTGAAGACCACTCCATCCATATGGTGGGTTGTACATAAAGAGAGAATGGAAGACTAGTCGTAGTATAACAGACTAATGCAAGTTAGATTTGGTACCGAGGTTGAGTATATTGCACAGAAATATAGATGATTAAGTGACCCAACAGATCATATTTCATGGTTCATAAAAAAATGGAGATCGATACCGAATAAGGAATGGATGCATAAGTTTATACATACACTGGATACAATTCCTAATAACTAGTACCTAGATTTATAAATGTGCATAGAAATAGTGAATTGGGACCAGCTAATTCAAAGGCTTAAAGTAACATTTACATTTTAACATGAATCTCAATTACTAGATGCAACTTTGTAGGCCATTAGAACCAAGATATTGTTAGAAGAAGGGATAATGGAGGTAGTGCCTATGTGTAGTGCGCACAAAGATTCTATGATTGTTCATGAATTACGAGAATATTATAATGTTTCTAAAGAAGAACATAATGAGGAAGATCTAAGGAATATAAAAGTACCTGAAACTAAGGGGGAACACGTAGTAGAAGGACTAGAGCTTGAATTTGGTGCATATGCACAACCACTAAAGACATGGAAGGTAAATATCGGGACAAAAGAAAATCCAAAGTTTGCGCAGATAGGCGATTATTGGAATTTTGAAAATGTAGAGAAGATTGTAGATTTACTGCACGAGTATTAGGATCTATTCCCGACTACATTCTCATAAATGAAATGGATAGCTAGCAAATTAGGAGAAATAAATATCCCTTTGCAACCAGGTGCTAAGCCAATAAGATAGAGACCTTACCGATTGAATTTGAAATATAACGAGAAGGTAAAGGAAGAGATAGACCGAATGTTAGAAGCATGAATTATTGAACCAGTGGTGGAATCATAATGGATAAGACCAACGATCGTAAAAGATAATAAAACATGGGGAATCAAGATTTGTGTGGACCTAAGAAAGATAAATGATGCATGTCTGCATGATCCATTTCCAACACCATTTATAGATGAAGTACTAGAGAACTTGGGAGGGCATGAGGCCTATTCTTTCAAAGATGGATTATCACCAGGTTAATATTGTGAAGGAAGACATACATAAGACTACCTTTGTGACAAAGTGGGGAAGATATCAGTACACAATAATTCCTTTTGGACTGAAGAATGCACTTGTAGTTTTTTCAAGAGTAGTTGTCGCAGTTTTTAAGGAATTTATTCATAAGTTCCTTGAAGTTTACTTAGATGATTGGATTGTTTTTATTCTATTTAAAGATCACATAGAATTACTCATGTTGATGCTGTATAGGTGTATACAATGTCAAATTTCACTAAATTTGAAGAAATGTATTTTTTGCGCACCTTTTGGAATTTTGTTGGGCCATGTGGTATGTAAGCAGGGCTTATTAGTGGATCCTACCAAAGTTGCAGTGATTTTGGACTTACAACAAACCACATAAGTTATAAAGTTGAGAGAAACCATGGGTCATACAAGATATTACAGGAATTTCATTAAGGGTTATGTGTAGATTACAACAACTGTGGAGAAGTTATTGAAGAAAATAGCTAAGTTCCAGTGGCATGAGGACTGTCATAAAGGTTTGGATACATTGAAGCACAAATTAGTGATCGTGTCAATTATGATATTTCCATATTGGGGAAAGGAATTTCATGTTCATGTGGACGCGTCGTCCATAGAATTAAGCATAATATTATCTCATCTAGAAGAAGGAGACATATACCATCCAATTGCATTTACAAACAGGAAATTGTCAACAACATAAAATAATTACAGTACCACAGAACGTGAAGGATTGACAATGGTATATGCACTGCAAAAGTTTAAACATTATTTGTTGGGTTCTCATTTTAAGATATATACAAACCAATCTGCACTAAGATACGTAGTGAATAAGCCAGTGTTGGGGGGAAGAATATGTAGGTGTTTACTGTTGTTCCAGGAATATGATTTTGAGGTTGTTGTGAAACCAAGGAAGTTGAATGCAGGACTAGATCACTTATCGTGCATACTATTAGGAGAATATGCAAGGAATCTAGATCACAGCTTGTTAGAAGCATAGTTGTTTTCAGTTAAAATGTTGGAGGATTACTTCTTAGACATTGTATGGTTTTTAAGTACATGAATGGCCCCATCAGACATTATAGTTTCACAAAAGAAACAATTAGTGGTTAAATCAACGAAATACTTGCTAATTCCAAGTTATGTGTAGATGGAATATTAAGACAATGTGTGTTAGAGCATGAAAGGCCAATGATACTCTCATAATCACACGAAGGAATTATAGGAGGAAACTACACAGGTAAAGCAATCGCGTAGAATATTTTGTGTGCAGGGCTTTGGTCATCCACACTTCACAAGGATGCTAAAGAATACTGTTAGGCATGTGATGTTTTTCAAAGGGTGGGAAAGCCATCCAGAAGGGATAAGATTCCTTTACACCCACAGGTTACATTGTAAGTTTTTGATAAATGGAAAATAGACTTTGTTGGACCGATCAACCCACCGCCAAAAAGATCAGGAGCTAGGTATATAATCACTGCGACAGTGTATTTGACCAGATGGGAAGAAGAAACACCGGTCAGAGAATGCACCATGGAGACTGTTGTGAGGTTTCTATTTGAGAATGTAGTTACATGATTTGGATACCCGCACAATATACTGGGTGATCAGGCAACACACTTCCTAAATAGGATGATTGCAACATTGGCTAAGGAATTTCAAATTCATCATCATAAGAGTACACTAAATCACCCTTGGGCCAATGGGACAGTAGAATATTTTAATAAAATTTTGGATAATGCTCTGATAAAGATATGCAATGTAGGAAGGGATAATTAGGACTTGAGGATACTTGCAGTATTATGGGAATATAGGACTACAAGTAAAAAGTTGACTAGAAAGACACCTTTTAGGTTGGTCTATGGGAAAGAAGCAGTAATACCAATGAATTTTATTGTGCCTAGCATGTATTTTGCAATGATTATTGATATTTCAGACTCTGGCACAGTAGAGGACATATTTCCACATTTTCTACAGCTTGAGGAAGACCGATTTGTTGCAAGGTTCCATCATCAAGTTCAGAAGGCCATAGAAAATGCATGGCATGATAGACATGTTAAAAAAAAACATTTCAAGTGGGGGACTTGGTATTACTATATGAAAACAAGTTCATGCAGCATCCAGGAAAGTTTTGAATTCATTGGTTAGGAACCATACGTAATTAAGTATGTGACAGAAGCAGGTGATGTGTAGTTGGAAACGACGTTGAATGGTGATGTCCTGAGAGGAATGGTGAATGGTAGTCGACTAAAAATTTATAGGGACAACCAACCTATCATGCACTAGTATAACCTGAACAAAAACCTTTGTATTATAGTAGGAAAAAGAAAAATAAAAAGTAGAAAAATAAAAAAATAAAAGTGCAAAAAGAGAAAAGAAAAACGAAGGAAAAACAGGAAAAAAATGAAGTAAGTTACAATGAGAGTAAGGGTGCAGAAGAAGTGAGTGTTGTGCAGAGGGATGAAACTGTGTTGAGCATGGATATTACATGTAGCATCCATAAAAACTGTGCAGAACAGGACCGGAAAGACCATTAAAGGAATTAAATGGCAAACACGATAGTTAAAAAACATTAATGACAAGGCATAAAAAAGATGCGTCGTCATAAATGGAAAAAGTCATCAGGGATCGTGACAGACTGATGGTACAAGGAAAAAATCCAACAAACATGTTGGCAACAAAGTAGCATTAACTAACACATTGAGTACACAATTAATGAATTAGACCATCAGTTCAGGCGCAAATATATAGGGACAACTGTCAAAGGGTGATAAAAGCATACAAAGGGCCAACAGGGAAAGGTTATTTTTATTCATAAGAATTGTGCAAATAAAAAGAAGACCATCGACAAACTATAGCTGAAACAAAGTAGTTGTATAGCTGAAAAAGGGGAACATCGGTCACATAGAGAAATGGAACCACCAAAATTTGGGGAACCAACTGCTGCAACATGAAAGCCATACCGAACACGACCACCAGTCACACTAGAATTTGAGGAAATACCTAGATCTTTGGCTTCATAGCTAGTGTTTCCCAGGGATTACATACCACTAAGAAGGGACACCAAACCATAATTTATACTTTCCAAGGATGCCAAATACCCATTGGTTATGCCAGAAATACCACCTGGTGTCATGATGGAAGGGGACCTGATGGGCAAGGTTGCTTCTTTGAAGTTTTCAGACCATGACATAACATATGCACAAAAGTTTCCCGAGTTAGCACGGGACAAGTATTTATGCACTAAAATCATACTAGGGATGGGTGCAATATTGGTCGAGCCGTAGAGCTAGGTGGTCTGTCTAGAAAAATCAAGGATATTGAACTTGTTAGAAATCCCACACTTTGGCATGAGTCTAGAAATAAATGCATGTGTTAAGTTGTTATTGATTTTCATCCATGGAGGGACTTTATGGTTAGACCCACCAATATCTATCGATATGAAACTGATTAAATGGATAACGGTCTTGCCGACAACAGGGGAGCATTCGAAAAAACTATTCGCAAATAAGCCTAGGAAGAAAGAACTATCAGAAAGTAAGAAAGAGAAGTTCAATACCTTTAGAGGGAAGCGAGGGTTGGATATGGCCAACATAAGCGATGATGTAGTGAGATTTTCTATGCAGGTATTGGCCTACAAATTACTAAGGAAATGAAGAAAGGATGAGGTGTTGGCCACAATAATAGCAACTGTGGAGAAGTGCACAGAAGAGGTCCAGATGAATTGGGCCATGTTTTTGTTCAATCATTTTCTAATAAATTGCATTGAATCCTAGGAGAAAGGAACAACATTTCACTATTCTTGGCTCCTCATACTGATCACATTGGTCACGTGGAGGGATCCTAATGAGTGCCAGTTTTTGAAAACATCACGAAGAGATCATGCAACAACATGATATGTCAACTTATGGCATACTGCACTTAATGGGAGACAACAAGACAATAATGACACCTTCTATGTCTACTTTGACATGATTAGGCACATCATAGAGCACACACCACACATCACTGCCCAATTGTAGAGAACTATTAGGATATTGTGCAATTCAAAGCAAGGATGCACAACATATATATCCAAGCTAAAAGAGACCTGGTGCACCAGTGGCTACCAACAAGATACAAGTTGACAGAGGAGGATGTATGCATTATTTCCAATGACTAGTGTTATCTCCTAGAATAAAATTTGTAAATTTTGAGTCTTAGGTGATAGGATGATCACTTTTTGAAAGTGACATAAATAATTTTTGAGTTTGAAGTCATAAGATTAGTTTTCAGTCTTATTATTCCAAACAATAAATGAGTCTGTCATTTAAATGTAAGAAAATCTAAAAGATTATTTTCGACGGCTAACAGTTAATTTCTAGCATGATATAATTCACCGAAAGTTTTCACTTTTAGTGGCTTAACAGACAGGTACAAGGCACACTTAGCCCCCAGAATTGCAGAAAAGGATTTTCTCCAACGCATCTTATATAGCCTGAAATGGTAAAAGGTACAGGTGTCATTATGTTTTGGTAAGCAGCTTGAAGTGGAAAGTAACACGTTCACATGATCTAAACCTCCATATTTAGACTTATCATTATCAACAGATCTATAAGCCCCATGTTAAAATTGAAACTATGTCACTCCAAACCATTGCTCTCGTAATCATTTCTTTCCTCTGACATCCTACCATATCTCTGTCACTATCAATTTCGTGGTAATTATTACAACTCAAACCGTTTTGACACCCAGATATCCTTTAAGTTTTTTTCTTTCCACCTTTTAGACACATATAGATCTTTCCCTGCTCGATATCATTTTTTCTCCTTCATCACTGAGAGTCTCTCCTTTCAAATTTATTTCACTGTTGATTACAGTTACTAATAGCATTACAAATGGGTCGAGGTGGTGCTCCTCTCAGGAAAGAGATGGATGATGTTAAGTATCTGGAATCTCATCAAGAGATTTATTAGATGTTTTTTGATGCAGGTTGTCTTAGATACGTTTATAAATTGGAGGGCTACCATCAGGGAGTGACACAAGTTTTTTCCAAGACTTTTATGGATGCAAGGTGAAAATTGGACCATTGGAGATGCAAATTGATGAAGCCAACATTGCAGTTGCTACAGAAATGCCTAGAGAAGGGGAGAGATGGTTCAAACAACCATCATCAAAAACCTTGAATTCAGAACTTACCTCAAATCAGATTTTCAGGACATTATCTGGAAGAGAGACATTCCTACATTCCACCTGGAGAAGAAATGGAAGATTCGGCTGAAAGCCATACAAGTTTACATCACCTGTGAGGGGAGGTATGAAAAAGTAATGCTCTATCATTTTAGATTGATGGATCACTTCACAGGAAAGAAACCCCTGAACCTACCTTATTACTTTCACAGAAATCTTACCAAAATGTATCACAAGGTCCAAGCTAAACTAGATAAGATCAAGAACACATTGTTCCACTTCGGTCTTATAAAGTTGATAGTTTTGGAAGAGCTTAGGAGAAGGGAAAAGACCTGGGATAATTTTCTATTTTGGGGAGGATTTGAGATGGAAACTCATCCAAGGAATAAGAAGAAGAGAACCAAAAAGAAGTCTCTGACACCTCAGAGAAGTTCAAGAAGAAGGAGGGCCATTAATCCACTACAAGTAGAGGAACCAACATCTAGTTCAAAGAAGAAAAAGGAATAGAAGAAATTGGTTTTCAGTGAAGCAGCAGATCAAGGTAAAGTCAAAGAGACAAATATTTTGAATTTTCCTTACTCAGACTCTGAATCTGAACCTATGGTAGAAGAAACTCCAAGGTATCAAGACATGGAGCCAGCCATGGAAGACACACCACAGACAAAAGTATCTCCAAGTCTTGACAAAGCTAAATCATCATCCATAAACAAAGTAAAGAAATCAGTCAAGATCCAAAAACTAAAAGAAAAAATTGAAGAATACGAAGTGTTAATTTTTTTTATAAAAGACAGGTATGAAACCTTGACCAAGAATGCTACAGAAACTAGAGCTACTTTTGAGAAATTGGCACTGATGTATGTGAAAGAGGAAAGAAGGAAGAATAAGGTAATAAGATAGAATTACAAATTAAGCAAGACAACCAAATATCTAAAAGTCAAACTCAAACTCCCAAAAATCAAACCTACTACTCGTTCAAATCTTGAGGCTTTAGCTGAGGCAGTTGAAAACCTACACTAGAATTATTCCATATACACAGGATCAATTCCAAAATTTTGTAAATTTTGTTTTTTTTCAAAGCCTGCACTTTTGGGGGCTTAAACAGTTTTTCAACAAGCAATAAGTCGTCAAATCCTAGGAATTTCGGTGGCTAATTCCACCTGTCACAAGCCAGTAAGCCGCCGAAACCAAAGAAGCAAAGGAAAGATAGATTTTTAGCTCGAGATAGAGATTTTCAAAGACAAGTGATTAAAGGGGGTTTTCAAGTAAATTATCTACATCAGTTTTCTCAAAGGTTCTTAGAGATTCGAAGCATTATAAAAGGAAAATAGGTTTGAAGTTATCTTATTTCTATTGAAGACCAGCTACAGTTGTTGAAGCAGGATTCCAGCTACATCCCCAGCTCCCAGAGGATCTCTATAGTTGTTGAAGATTAAGAAGATTAAAGATGATTGAATTTTTGAAAGGGGATTAGATCCACATTTTTGTAAAAGTTGTTGTGTTATTTCTATTATTAGCATATCAGATCCATTCTTTTAGGATCTGAAACTTTTTTGTAAAGGATATAAAGCATGTGACTCTTGAAGAAGAAAGGGTTCAACCTTGGGGATTTTTTCATACTCTGTACTTAAGATTCTCATTTGCAGATCAGTTAATACAAGATTCTTTTGCAATTACCTATTCAGATTTACACCTTCTTGTCTATTCTATATTTGCACATGGATGTTTAATTCATGTTTATTCTGTTTGTCTAAAGCCTGATAGATGTCATCCTATCTTTTCTTTGATGAGTTGAATTGAAAATATTATTTACTCATTGTGACTAGCCATTCATGTATATTTATGTGTGAGTCTGCTAGCATAGTAAGAATTCTCCATACATTCACTTATTTACAAACCCTCTGAACAGTGATAGTTAAAATCCTTGTCATTTGGTTATGTTTATGCATGTATTGAGAAAGAAGGTTTGATTTAGTCATCTAATTTGATCCAATTGAAATAATAATTAAGAAAATAGTTAAGTTACCAGGCTTCTTTGAACTACATTCTAAAAGGATACCTGGAGAGATAACAACTAGGACGAGGAATGGAAACTTCCAGCCGAAGAATCAAAGCACCATGATGAGGAAGAGGAACGAGACAATGAAGATGAAGAACTAGATGAGTCACAAGGAAGTGGACAAGGAACTGGTGCAGGGGACAATGCTAAACATAGAGGGGGAAAGGAAAGACAAGGTTAAGGAGCCAACACCAACTGCATGCAAGAACAGGAAAGCACATAAACAACCAACTATCTACACTCTAACAAATTATTATATTGATAAAATCAGCTACCAAGTGAGGGATGCCATAGAGGAGGTAGTTCAACATGTGTTGCATCTATAGGAACACATGCACAATAAGGTGCAAGAGCAGATGATGGCATTGCAACAACAATTTGAATTAATAAGCATAACACTCGAGAAAATATCTGTTGAAGGTCAACCAACAAGCATGACTTGAGAAGAAAGGGACAACACTTTGTGCATGCCATAGATCGTAGAAGAGTTCTGAAATTTGAAGATCTCGCCTGAAGTAATTGAGTTCCCTATGTGGGAGATGAAGGAACAGGTACAAGGACTAAGTCACTTAGATTTTGTCTTGTCACAGATACCCATGGAAGACTTAAAAGGCTTGCAAGCAGGGGTGGCGCAAGAAATACAGTTCAACGTAGAATCAATGGCAGATGAGTTAACCAAGATAGTGATGGAAAAGGTAGACCAATAGAAGGATTATAATGAGGTATTGTAGGAGAAGGAAAAGGCCGAAAACATGTCGAGAGGGTACAACAAGTCTTTCAGAAGATCTATAGGGAGATTCTTAAGATACCAATGGTGATAGAAGCCACAATAGAGGAACATATATCAAAAATCAGTGAATTAATCCAAGGATTATGCAAAAGGATTGAAGAGTTGGAAGCGTGCACCACACCAAGTACACCCCTTGAGGAAAAGGAAAAAATAGATAGGACAACTCTAACCTCAGCCGAAAACATTAAGAGTCTTGGTGGGGAGTGTGTGAGGCTATGTGAACAAAGCACACAGATTTGGACACAAATGACAATGAATATAGAGCTGAAGGAAATTGAGGAAATAATAAGAAGTGTGTATGAGCAGGAAAAAAAATCCAATGAAAGCATAAACACTTTGCCACCAGTGGAACACACGATGACCATCCTGGCTACTAGACAATTATACAGTGAGATAGATAAGATGAGGGGAGAGCATAAGATTATCAAAAAATGATTGGAACCCCTTCAGGACAAAGCACTCAATATAATACGGGGATTGGTAATGACGAAGGGCATGGTGAAGAAAATCATGAAAGACTACGAGGATAATCTTGTGATGCTATCGACACAAGTCGTCAAAGAAATATTGGATATGAAAGCTAACGCAAAGACAGAAGTCACTATAGCCATAGAGAGATTGCAAAAATTTATGGAGTCACGGAAGGGAGTGACATAGTAGGCCTGAGTGGCTTGGGACGATCCACAAGTGAGTGTTTTGGGATACGCTAGTAGGTTATTGAGCCCTAATATTTGTGTATAAATATGTAATGGGTTGGGAAGAATAGGTTGTTTCTACTGAAAGAATAGGTTGTTAGGTTGAGGGAATAGGTTGAGAATGAGAGAGAGTCTATGTCTGAAGGTTAGGAGAGGTTTGGAAAAGAGAGGCTTTCATTGCAGAGCGACTAGGCAAGATGGAGAATGATATCATAATGTATCTATTGTAATACAGTGCACAATCCTGAGATGATTACATGAAGAATAATAAAGAAGCCAGTCATTGTGGACATAGGCCAAGGATTGGGTGAACCACGATAAATTATGTGTTTGAATGTGTATTTTTATGTTATTACTCATGAATGTTATGTTTATTCTTGATTAGATCTAGATCTTTTTTTTATATAAGTGATGTGCAGTAATTATGAATGTTCTAGTGAAGGGTCTATGTCACAATCTACATTATAATGGTGTTGTGTAATTGAGTTCACTAATTAATCAAGGGATAAGAGACATAGAATATTGTGCACATGGTATATAAGTATCAATTAACATGTTAATGATCTCACATCCCTTCATCCTTGCAAAAAGATGGTTCCTACAGCCCCAATAGATACCTCAGGTGAGACTTCACTTGCATGCAGGTGATGTCGGAAGGGCCGATATCTGAAGGTTTTTGTTGGTTTAGATAACTTGAACCTAGGGTATTACAACTGCATACCAACATGTATTTTTCATGATAATATTCTCATGCACATAGGATAGAAATCAAATCTTTGATGTGGGACCCTACTTCTTTAACTCCATAAGTCTTCACTTGTGATACTAAACAAAAAGATTCTCTCTAGAGAAGGAAAAGTTCATGGTAGCTCTGGTCTAGATCAGATTGTATTCTCTGCCCCAGGAGTTCTAGGATAAGAAAACTATAGAAGGAATTTGGAACACCTTAGGGTCCTTCATAAAGATATCAAAGGTTACAAAAATGGCAAGGTATACATCTTATGCAAGGATCTATGTATATATGAATGTGGAAAGAGCGCTACCAGAGTTGATCATCATATCCTACCAATACACAAATTGGCCTCAGATGTTGGATTATGAGCATATACCCTTTTGGTTTTGAAAATTCCATGAACATGGAAATTTGTTCAGGGATTGTTTGTTGAATGCAGAAAACTCAACAAACAAGGAAAAGGAAGACCTAGATGTCGACGGATTTACAAATATCTCAAGCAAGAGTAAGTCAGGTCGCAAAGAAAACAAACTAGCAATGGGGGTGGTAGAAAACAACACAAATTGATACCAGAATTAGTGGTAGAGACAAGTGAGGAGTTGGGTAAGGAAGAGAATCCAAGTCAAAAAGCATCATAGCCTGTTGTAATCCAACATGATGAGGACATACAAAAGCGCAAAAAGAACGATATAGAGGCTACCCAAGTGGAGGAGGGGGGATAGAAATGCATGAATCTAATGAGAAGGATGGATCATAGGAAGAAGAAGAATGAGAGGATCCTACCTAGTAAATAGTTTGGGAAGATAGAGAGGTAGACATCAAGGCTTTGATGGCGGAGCATGGGGAATAAGAAGTCAATAACATACTAGTAGGGAAAGTCTGTAAACTAGAACGAGACTTGCTTAAGGGGAAAGGAAAAGGGTCCAACCAAGGGAATCATGTGACTTCCTCGGGAAGCCTTGGAATTAAAACTAATCCAATGAAAACCCAAAAGAAACCATCTAGAGAAGAGAATAAGCGGGGGAAAAAATGCATAAATAGAAGTTAGAAGAGACATGGGCCCTATTGGTGGACTCGAGCTAGTTAGTAGGGATTTTGGAAAAATATTTCCAACCACAAACAAATTGTTGAAATGAAGATTATGTCTAGGAATGTAAGAACCCTCAATGCCCTGTCTAAACATGGGATATTTTGTAAGAGGATTCTCCAAAAAAAAATGATTTAGTAATGTTACAAGAAACAAAATATGGCATAGAATCGATGAGGCAGATAGCCCAAAAGATCTGGAGGGGTTGTGAGATTGAAATAATATAGATCTAGGGGGCCTTGGGAGGGTTATTCATCACTTGGGACTTGGTCATACTGAAAATGAAGATCCACTCTAGATCATCCAGAATCTTAACAACAAAGTATCGAATCATAGGAACTTATGTAGGGCTATATGTTGGGCTCTAAAGATGTCCTAAAAAAAATATTAGTATGAGATTAATTTATCAACTGAGGATTCATCTTCTCTTTAAAGAATGTCGGCAAAGTCTATGCAGATAGTCGTAGAGGTTTAAATCGTGTAGATAATTCAGTTAAAGAAAATATGAGTCTATCTAGATTACTGCAATAATCACGTTCTTCACACATTCATTAAAACTATGAAACTAATAACTCACTTAACATAATTGTAATATGATCAATAACACACCATGAGTCAAATCATCAATCAATTTAGTGAATTCATTTATCTAAGGAACAATAATTTAATCCGTGAGAACACTTAATGAATCAATCTCTCAATAATTAATTAACTTGCTAGAAAAGAACAACGATCTACTGCATATTTAAGAAGGAACAAAAAATGGGAATTAAACGAAACGAACAACAAATGTGAATTTGATAAAAGGAACAATGTATGAGAAAAGAACAATAAACACAAATTTAATTGAAAAGAGTTCACACGCGATAAATCTACAACAATTGGAAATGGAACAACAATAAAAAATCTTCAAATGTAACATATATTTTCTGCAAATGAACAACATAACCAATTCATGAAAGAATCAACACACTCACAAATTTATCTTAATTGTTGCATGGAAATTCAAATCATAGAAATAAAATAGAATTGATACAATTACATATGAGAGAGTAACTGCTTCCGACTGGGTCCACGGTCTTTAGAAGGTACTGCTACGAAAAACTCAGTACACAAAGATGATCAAAACACTTGAAGCTTTAATTAATTCCATAACTGGTAAATCATTTACAATAGGATTGCTTGTACATAATGTCGACAATTAAGAGATCTGAGTTCTTGGATAAATTTCTTGGATATCTCTCTATTGTTCACTATCCTTTATATATTACAATGAAATAAGTAAATGAAGTTATCATGAGGATCGAGAGATCCTCAAGATTTCTTTTACTATTTACGAAGATTGTAAAATAAAAGTCAATCTTCCTTTTAACTGTTTTATGCTAGATTCCTTCGATCCTTAATGGCCTATGCATCTTCATGATCTTCTTAATTATCTTGAATTAACAACAATCGCCCATTTATGCAATAAAATCAAAACAATTCAAACCAAAGTTCAGAAAATATCTAATATCACTCAATAATATTTCTAAAGACTTTTTAATCATTTTCTTTCCTAATTACTTCAAATTAATAGAAAATTAAATCAGGACTATATCATAAACCATAGTAATAAGGAGAATATTTATACCTTTTTCTCAACTCAACATGCCCCTCAACTTACCTTTTTGCATGTCCTCATGCAACCAACAAGTTTACATGTAAAGCAGTGATACTGAAAGGAGGAGAGTTCTCTTCTCCAAGTCTTCAAAACCCATGCTTACCTTTAAGATGTTCGAAAGAAACATCTTCCCTTTTCTTACAAATTTCATAATCACTTTGATAAACCTCTAGAGGATACCAAATAATGGGAGGATTGTACCTACATCCAATCCAGGGAGGCCCTTCATCCAGGATCATTCTGGCATATCTCTCTAACTTGAAAGTAGTTGCATGAAAATTTCTGAAACCAAATGGTTCCTTGCTCTTGACATTATTTGAAGAGACATCCCATCTTAATTTGGCAGTAGAAAGGGCTTCTTCTTTAAGCTCTTTGAAATACTGTAGACCTGAATGTACACCATGTCTATGGATGGGAGCCAAAGATTCCACAACCTTCGCCCTCTTCATGAATGTTCTATGTTGCATAATGGTAGCCAAAGATTTAGGGGGTTCCCCTCTGATTCATAGGTCTAGTCTATTATCTCTCTTCATGAAAACCTTATGTGCTTTAGCCCACCTAGTTTGGTTTTTGGAAAAAGACAAGTTTTCCTGAAATTGTATGTCCCTAGTGAAAGGATTGGGGTTCTCTTTTCTATTTTCTCCTAGGATGAAGTTGTGAAGGTATAGTTCACACATAAAGTATTGTACTCCATCCTCTTGTTATTTAAAACATGAAACAAAATTATAAACAGTGGTAAACTCAAAAGGTTTTCCTACTCTAATAGCTTTCACTCTTAGAAACATATAACGTTCTAACAGAAATAAGGTGTAATTAGTAGCAGGGGCTCTGCAAGCTACTATATCAGAATAAACAGAGAAAATTTCTTTGATCTGCTCCAAGGCTCCATCAAGTTGGCCCTATACCTTTCTCACCTTTTCTTTAGATCTGTTGAGCTCAACAAAGGTCTCATTCTCTGTTGCTGACATGGCTTGAAGTTGTCTGACAACTTTATTATGTTCTGACACTGTTACCATTTCACTTCTGCATTGAGTTAGGGTTTGTTGGGATTGTACCAGTTTTGCTTCCAACCTACTAATAATGGAATTTTGTTTAGGGGAATGGAATGCTTCTTCAGTCTGAACAACAACCTCTTTTGTTGTTGGAGCATCTATCTATGTTTCTTTTTCAATTGTTTCCAAAGGAGCAGGAAAATCTGTAGGAAAAATTCCTTCAGTCTGAACAATTGTTTCTTATATTGTTGGAACCTCTGTCTGAGTTTCTATTTCAACTGATGCTAAAGGAGCATGCAATTATGTTTGTGTTCCAACAAAATTGGTGTGAATTGTCCTTCTAGGAAGTGGATTTCTCCCCTGTACTCTATCCCTCTTAGATTTCTTCTTCTTATGGGCTTTGTCAGCCTATTCCAACTTCTCCCTAATTTGTCTAATTATTTCTTTCAATATACCAACTTTTTGTTTTAATACTTTTATTTTCTTAACCCTTTTCCTCAATATCTTGTTTTCATGCTTTAATTTTCTGATTTTGTTGTTTCCTTTTCATGTTGTTTCTTCTTGTCTATGGGGAATTTCAAGGTCTTCCCCACCTTGATCAACTGGTAATTTATTCCCTGTGTCTTTTGGGTGCTCTGATTGTTCTAAAGGGATATTTACCTCAATGTGAGGTCCTGACTGTTATGCTCCTTCAGGAGATGGCATATCCATATCAAGAAGATCAAGGGTAGGGTTTGAATGAGAAGAAGTTGGAGCTTGGGGTGCTCTGGGCCTATCTGAATTTTCAGTAAGAGGTATCCCTAAATTTTCCAATACTTGGGCCATCTCTTCTTCATAACTTCTAAAGAAATCATTATGTTGTTCTATAGGACTTTCATGTGATGGATGCTATGTCTATATTGTTTCCTGAGTGCTTTCACGTTGTATTGTCTTTTTACCCCTTCTTCTTTTTACAGTGGAGGTTTCAGGAACATAAATTGTTCTTTGTCTCTTCTTCTTTGATGTTCCTACCTGTATTCTTTGATTTTCTACCAACTGAATGAGGTCTACTTCTATTTTATGTTGGGATACTGGAATTTAAATTTGGGCATTATTCCCTTCTGTCTGGGCTGCCTCAATTCCCTGTGGGGAATTTCACGGTGGACTTCAGGTTTCTCAATTTGTAAGGGCCTATCAGGCTCAATTAAGTCCCCCCAAGTTATTTGTGTATGGTTTAAGGCCCTGTTTACTATCATTTTTACTAACCTGTGGTGACTAATTACATTGGCAAGGTCTTTGGCCTTATGATTCCTTCCGACGACTTCATGTAGTATGGCATTCAAAAAGAATGGTAAATTTATCATTGACCTTTGTTTTAGTGTTGCCAGCAGTTTGGGGTGGTGTGGTCTGACCATGTCATATAACCCATCACAAGTGATATATATCTGTATCATTCCTGCTAGATCCCTCCATGGTTCATTGAGAGCAGTGGGGTTGAGTCCTTTCCCCTTTTTGTCGAATGCTTCTCCTGGTTCCGTGAAGGACTCCACAACCTCCTTGAGTGTTGTGTATTTCATGGTCCATTGTGTTCCTTCATTTGGGAGGCTTATTACCTCATATATAATTGCATCCGTAACCATAATTCATATGCCTCGAATTACTGAGACTCCACTATGTAATTTTTGAAAAAATGCTAGCGTGACATTTATGTCGAATCCATGCAATCTCTTGAATTATTTTATCCACCTCAGACGTTGTATAATTTCCCTTGCTTGGTCAATTACTTGCAGCAATGTGGGATCATGGTGGATGCTTCAGTCACCCATGTCTTATGTAAATAAGTCATCACAACTATCGTTCCCAACTATAAACTTAGTTAGACCAGCCTGTGAGAAAATATTACTAGAAATGGTAAAAATTTCTTAACAACAAATGTATATAGAAATATTATTTTTCCCATTAATTGTAATCATTATGATCTATCGATAAACAAGAAGAATATCCGCCCCTTGATAAATGAAAAGGTCGACCTCAGCTATCGATATGTGCGAGCGTAATGATGGCGGTCAGTTCAAGTGAGGGGTAATTACTATGCCACCCCTACTAGGAGAACAATCATTAATAACTTTCAAAGAACTTTAATGGTAATCATGAACGATAATCACACCTTTTGTGGGATGTACAAGTTCAAATACCCATGTTCAAATATGTTTAAGGAAAAATATTTCGAGTAGTCTAAATTTGTTCACATTTTATAAATATTCCACATTTCATAACTTTGTTACTTTCCCTTGTGTTGAATATAACCAGAATGATAGCCTCTTTTTTTAAGAAAAGAAGTCTAGGAACACAAAAAAAACTTAGCGTATTTAAGATAAACTCCCATACTACAGGCAGAGCCACTACTGCCAGCAGGCATCCATAGCCTCGACATGATTTCCTTTTAACCCATAGATGATCTTGTATCCTCAATAAAAATTTTGAATCATCCTTTCCCAAAAATACAACTATCCTGGTTTGGTAGCCAAATAGTGACAATGTCACTCACTAGATCGTAACCTAAGTGAACAAGTCAGCTTGTGATGAGACCTCTTGTTCTTTGACACTAAATGCCGAAGGTCATTGCCCTGGTGTGGTAGCCATAGTGGGAATGTCACTTATGTTATTCTCTTATGATCATGGTGGGTTGGCTCATGATGAGACCCCCTATCCTTTGTGGGAGAAGTTTATTTTATTTATTTATATTTAATTGTTATTTCCTTCTTCTTTTTTATGCTTTATTAAGGGAGGCTCATCTACTCCTTAAGAGTGTGGGATGGCATAAGAAGTGTAAGAATACCAAGTAAAAATGTGCCTTAGACTCCTTATTATGATGTAGAGGAAAATTACCATTCAAGTATATGTATATATATAGGGGAAAGAAACTAATTATGGTGATTAAGGATTATGAACAATATTAATATAATTCAGAAAAATTAATCCAAAAACAATTTGATATGGTATGCTAGATAATCCACAAAAAGAAAATGACAAATCATTACTATGACAATTAGAAGTGATGCTGTTGAAAATTAGTTAGTGAAGTTCATACCCAAAGGAGTGGCTAAACATATCAGGAGTAGTCACAAAAACAACACGTGTTGTTCGTAAAAAAATCGTGACTTTCAAGGGAAAGGAACAACCACAAAAAGGAATAGCAATTGTTTCTTTTGACTGAACAACGCTACCCAAAAAAAGGAATGACAATCGCGACAAAGGGAACGACAGTTGTTACGTTCAAATGAATGACACTACCCGTAAAGGGAGCAACAATCACAACAAAGGGAACGACAATCACAACAAAGGGGATGACAGTTGTTTTGTTCAATGAATGACACTACCCGCAAAGGGAAAAGAAATCACAACAAAGGGAACGACAGTTGTTAGGTTCAAATGAATGACGCTACCCACAAAGGGAACAACAATCGCAACAAAAGGAATGACAGCTGTGAATTTGATAAAAGGAACAGTGTATGCGAAAAGAACAATAAATGTAAATTTAATCTACAACAATTGGAAATGGAACAACAATCAACAATCTTCAAATGTAACATCTATTTTCTGCAAATGAACAACATAATCAATTCATGAAAGAATCAACACACTCACAAATTTATCTTAACTGTTGCAAGGAAATTCAAATCACAGAACTAAAACAGAATTGATACGATTACAGATGAGACAATAACTCCTTCCGATTGGGCCCATGGTCTTTAGAAGGTACTTCTATGAAAAACTCAGTACACAAACATGATCAAAACTCTTGAATATTTCATTAATTCCATAACTGGTAAATCATTTACAATGGGATTGCTTGTACAGAATGTCGACAATTAAGACATCCAAATGCTTGGATAAATTTATTAGATAACTCTCTATTGTTCACTATCCTTTATATATTACAATGAGATAAGTAAACTAAGTTATCCTGAGGATCGAGAGATCCTTAGGATTGCTTTTACTATTTACGAAGATTACAAAATAAAAGGAAATCTTCCTTTCAACTGTTTTGTGCTTGATTCCTTTGATATTTAATGGCCTATGCATATTCATGATCTTCTTCACTGTCTTGATTTAACAATAATCGTCCATTTCTACAATAAAATCAAAACAATTCAAACCAAAGTTCAAAAAATATCTAATATCACTCATTTCATGATCTTTTAATCGTTTTCTTTCCTAATTACTTCGAATTAATAGAAAAGTCAATCAAGAATATATCATAAACCATAGTAATAAGTAGAATATTTATACCTTTCTCTCAACTCAACAGTATATATCCAACGCATATGACCTATTATCACATGAACTTGTTAGAGTCCTGTGGGTTTGTGGTTTCTACCTAAGTTTGTAGTTCTGCCCTGTCTCAATCATTTTTTGTAGGTCAAGTCTTGAATTTTTTCCCCCTTCGGCCGATAAAATCATTTTATGTTTTCCCTTGTTTGTTTGTGCACCATGGTATCCTTGTTTTCTTAGCTCGCATCCAATCATCCAAATCCTTGATTGTGCAGGTCACAGCCTTGAACACAAAGTGCAACTTTCTTAAGCAATCTGTTTCGATATTGAAGCATAAGAAAAATATAGTTTTAATATTTCAGCGGCGAAGATTCCAAGAATAGTCCAGATCAATGGCTCATGGACATTCGAGAGTGAAAACTTGCATGAAGTATAGCACCAGAACAAAAGGCCCCGAAGTCAATACGAGTCATTGATCTTAAAGGGGACAGGTGACAGTTGATCCAAGCCTTCAGGGAAATGAGCTTTGGGAGATTTGAAATTATAAGTTCTTAGAAATACTGAAGGGTTGAAGTCCTAAAGGCCTGAAATGGATCTGATTCATTGATCAACCAAAGCCATGTGTCATCAGATCCATATCTCTGGGTAAAAGCGCATGGAAAAGTAAGCCAAATTTGAGTTTTGATTTTCCTAAAGTCTCAGAGACCTGAAGTGGATCTCAACCATCCAAATCCATAATGCCATGCCTCATCAAATCCTCAGCTCTGAAGGTTTTTCTTAGAGGGAAATGTGGTTTGAGAATTGAAATTATCAAAGGTCGATTCGTGAAGTAGATCTCAGCCATTGATTCGAAGAGGGAAGATTTGATCCATCAATATAAAGTGCCAGAGCTAGGTCGTTGATCAGGAAGCTTCATATCAGATCACAAGCTCAACGGTCATGATCCATTGCGGGGTTGAAAGGTGCACATGTTTTAAAATTTCAAGGGTGGGCCACAATCAGAACCGTGGTTTTTGGAAAGGGACGCATGGCGGTTCATGTTGAATTGTGGGGACAAAAGTGGTTTGCCTTCAAACCACCCTTGGTCACTCCCGCAATTACGCAATTGCATAGGTTCATGGCCCTAGGTCACATTGAATATGGAGTGATGGAGAGGAGCTATGCCAAAGACCGAAAGAATCTTTATTGGTCACAAAAGAAGATCTTCTTGGCCTCAAGACGTCAGGATTTTCTCGAAAAACTTGTATGGCACCACCTGGAAACATTCATGAGTGTCAGGCCCTATCCTGATCCCAATGAAGGTAGTTATTGAATATTGAGAGCAATAGTTAAGACCTCATCTCACCCCATAATTGGAAAGCATTGCAGAGCACAGCCATGAAGGAACACTGACGATCTAAAGCTTTCTTATGGGCATTTTTTCCTGTAAAGCACATAACTGTGCATGGCTCGTTGACTTGAGAAAACCTGCACAATATGACAGAGAAAGTGTCGAATGAAGGCTTTGAAGTAATTTATCTGATCACACTCCTGGTGGTTGTAGCATTTATGGGTATCTATAGACAATTTGATATTTTGTTAAGGTCGAATGGTTGAGCTAGGCTCCCGACTATTGTAATATTTTTATGAAGAAAACTAGCTCTTTGGTTATGTATTTGTTTTTGAGACATCTTGTTTAATCTAAGTCATCTTTCTTGCTCCATCTTATTTTCCTCTGATACCAAGAGAGTTCATGATTGAATGATTCACATGGATTGTTATGACTGTATTATGATGAATATTATACTATGGTGTTGTTATAATTTCTTTCAGTTTCTTTGAGATTTGAATTCAAGAGGATATTGCATTTAATTTTTTCCTCCTTAGGTTGTTGGAAGACCTGATGTCCATAGCATACCTCTACACTCTCCTGACCAAATTCTTCTCTCTATTCACCCTTACTCCAACTTACTAACTGAAGTTGATTCTAGACCTCAATTTCTTATGCATTCTAGTCCAGATTTCTGAGTTAGAACGTTATTATCATTGAGTCCTCTCCATTTGATCACCTAAAACTCATTTACATTTACACACAAACTAATGGGTACTGGGATTACCTTCCATGAAATCTGAGGGTGAATTCTAGTGCTAACATTTTTGGCGTCGTTTCCAGGGAACGAATTGAAGACATTTCCATGGGATAGAAGGACAAAGAGCTTCTGATTCTGAAGGTGCATCAGATATCAAAACCATTGAAGATTGCAACTTGCACCTGGAGACTCCACTGTTCTAGTTGTGGCTCCGAAAGGCAGACACACGAGGTCTACTCCACAACTTCCTCTAGAAACACCTGAAGTTGACCCAGAGAAGATTATCCAAAAAGGACATATTTCTCGAAGAAGGATTTTAGCTACTTTCTTAGATTGAAAAGTTCCTTGGGAGAACGATAACGATCAGATCTGGTCTTTGATGGTGAACAAAGACTAGACACATTCATACTGCATATCATTCACCTAGCGACTCCACAATTAAAGAATCCAATGGCGACTCCATTATTCCGAAATTGATCAGCGACTCCACTGGTTTGAAATGGACAAAATCTTGGCTTCGAGGTTTTCTCCTTTTAATTTCTCTATTGTTCCTATTTTTTCAAATGTTGTTCCTACTGTGGATCAGTGGGTTTATTTTTTTCCCATATTTAGAGAACACAGAGATGACAACCCTACCAAGCATCTCCATGAGTTTCATGAACTCATGCATCAATGGGAGATACATCATGAGGATGTATTAATGAATATGTTCATGCTCTCATTAGACGGGGATGCTTGTGAGTGGTATCGATCCTTGCCCCCTGCTAACATATCCTCCCTGAGAGATTCATGCAACTTTCAATACTCAATGTCAAAAGCTTTATTCCTCTGAGTTAATTCGTCATAGCTGTTGTGAGGAATATAAAGATGGTTTTTAGGACATAGTTCATTCTTGTGAAAGCTGTGAGAATGAAGGATATACCTCGGAGGATTTGATGGAGTTGGTAAAATATTTTTCTACAAGAATAGAGGGATTAGAGGCAGATTTCACTTGCTTCTCTTATGAAGAAAATGTTGAGGATATTCCGGTCCTTGAAACATATGTTCTTGGCATCCCTACTTATGATGAAGAAGTGATGTCAGATACTGACCAAGAACAAACAACTTTTGATGGATATCCCAGTGAAGATGACGAAGAACACATATTTTCCATGGTTCCTATTTATAGTGATTGTGAAACTGATCTCGGGGAGAGCCATGAAGGAGAAAAGAAGGAGCCACATCTCTGAGCTATCTTGGCTCATAATTTTTACCCTTTCAATTTCTCATCCATATCTAGTTATCCACATCCAGTGCCGGCTATAAACAAATGGGATGATTATCTTCCGAGATTCAGAGGAAGAAATCATAACCATCCCAGTGAGAACTTATTAAAATTTCATGTATGCATGCTTGAGCATGGCTTATTTCATGAGGATGTCTGGATCAAGATGTTCAGTTTTTTATTTAGAAGAAGATTCTCTTGGATGGTGTCTATCTCTCCCTGCTTCTTGTATCCATTCTTTGAAGGATTTTCACGATGATTTTAATTCGTATTACGGGAAGATTTACTCGGATCATCTTATTTTTGATGACTTTTGTAAGAGGTTTGCACTCCACATTTTGTAGACAATAGAGTGTTCCTCGTGTGATGAGTCCGGTGAAGATCTGATTGAGAGAGAAATCAAGGATGAAAGTGAGTATTTTACAAATACAAAT
>JASDQU011027992.1:73920-84976 GCA_032191745.1 Picea mariana
GTACCTATCCGATGCTAAATACATCAACAATAATTTCAACATTAATCTATGCTCACTGTTGACCTAGATTTGATTCTCATTACATATTGATATTTCCCCCTGTTTGCAGCATGCTATTTGTGGCACTTCATTAATATTGCAAAATGTTCATATTGCTTGTTGCACTGGTTAACTCTGTAATCCAGTGGAGAACTGGGAATGTAATGGTGACTGATGTTTCCCCTCACAGGCTTCATCTTCGTAGGTGTGTTTCCCAAATTTAATTTCTGGTCTTTATTTGCTGTATATGTAAAAGACTTTTTGTCTTGTATGTTTTGTGCATAGCCATAATTTGTTCAGCACTGGTGTCCTAGCTCAATGCATGTAGATTTGACATTTCTACCTATTCGTCTATGCTTTCCATAGTTTGGCTATAATGTCCTGATTTTGATAATTAGTTAGACTCGCAAAACATAGACATGTAATTATGTTTGGAAATACAAATGGATGTTTTATTGTTCCATAATGAAATACGCGTTTTGCCGCTTTACTTACCCTTACCTGAACAGGTTTTGCTTGGCCATTGTTGATTCTGTTCTGATTGGGATGTGGAATCAATTTATTTCTTTGATGGCGAGCTAGGAAGGATGGCAAAACTAATGATATTGGGTACCTTGCTGAAGACACCAGTCTGGTCTTTTGGTTAAGGATCCATAGCCATGTCTAAGAAGTTTTGAGTTTAAATGCCTGTTCATTTTTAGCACCTTGTGAATGTTATGCATATCTGGTATTTTTTTTGATTGGCAAGATTGCTTCTGTTATTGGAGATAAGTTAGTGAGCCAGCTCTTGGTACTTATAGCAATCGTATTTATTTTCATTGTTAAGCTCGCGGGATTGTTTTCATTATTGGAGATTGGTTGGCGAGAACATTCGATATATTAGGTTCTAGTTTCATGTTAAGCTCCTTTATAAGCGTTAAGTTCTAGTTTCTAGTTTCATGTTAAGCTCCTTTATTAAGTTCTAGTTTCATGTTAAGCTCCTTTATATGTACTTATAGCAATCGTATTTATTTTCATTGTTAAGCTCCTTTGTAAGCATTCGATATATTAAGTTCTAGTTTCATGTTTTTCTTTTCCTAAATATGAAACATGGTCTTTGTAGATGATATTGATAACATGGAAGAGGTCTTGCGGCAATTTGATATGAACATGAAATATGGACCATGTATTGGAGTTCCTAGGCTGGAACGTTGGGAGCGAGCGTCTAAACTTGGTTTAGATCCTCCACAGCAAGTCAAGGTATTTTTGGAAAGAGCTGGTGGCATTTCGGATTGCCTTTGGGAGGGACGAGTGTAACTCAACATCTTTCTTGATCAAGCTTTCCAAAATAACTATTGTAAAAAGTTTGTTAGTTGGGAATAAAACTAAGTCTTTCAACGTTTGACAATTGGATCATGTTCGTAATATTGTTGGACACGACTTTCTGCTTTTTCAATATGTACATTCCTCAAAACATGTAATATATACTTAATTTTGGAGTGTATAGTGCTATTGACAAGTGACGTTTGTCTACTTGATTCATACTAAATAATCGTTACCCCTCGTTACGAATGGTGTTGTACTTTAATAAGTTTCTCTCTTTCCTTCTATTAGGAGAGAGATATTCACCAATTGAAGTTTATAAAATTGTCCTATGTTGAGGTTGTAAGATCATTCTATTTAAAAGAACATGAAAGATCTCGTGTATTTCACTTTATTTTGTATATTGCCAAAAGTTAAGTGAAAAGAGGACAAGGTAGCTAACGATGCCTTAGTTCACTAGCGAGGTTGACAAAATATGAAGCCATACACTTTCATCCTTGTTGTGGTTTGCCTCACTTATGAATTGGTAAAGAAGGGACGAGGTCGAGTGCAAGTCTTGTGTGGTTTTGGCTTCATAAACACCCTTAGACATGAAGTCTATGTTATGCGGTACAACCCATGAATTTTAGCGAGGGTGTGTTGCTCAAAGCAACTTCCAAAAAAATGGACACAGCTTTTAAATGCAACTAGTATTTTTTGTGGTGAAAATTTAATAGATGCATTCCTTGTGAGGGATGGAAACATGAAAAATATAAAATCTTTTTTGTAGCAACTTTTGAGAAAGTTGAATTGAATTTTTCGTTCTTTCAATTAATAACACATTTGTTTCATCATTGTGTGACAATGAGTCTTAACTCTCGAAAGCATCACCGTGTGGTCTATGAAACAAGTAAAACCTTAAAATTGGCTAGAAACTTTCGAAAACATGATTAGTATTGGTTTTAAGAGGCCATTCTATTTTAACTTCGAAACTAGTGCGATTGTGCTCATATCAAGGGAAAAAATGTATGAATCTTTTGATCTAATGAAATTTAAATAAAGGACATGCCAAACATACCAGGGTTGATAAAGTTAATTTTGATCACTATTAAGCGGCAAAACTACAAATATATCAAGATTCTTAAGTAATGGATCATTAATAATAAAAACCCCTAGGAGGAACTCTACACCTATAATGTTAATGTTTATGCCATTATTATAGTTCTTTGCATTTCAATAGATAACAACAACATAAGAACAAGATCACTGAGAAATACACATTCACAAGAGACACAACATTTATCCCGGGAAACCCTCTAGGGGAAGAAAACCCAGCAAAACTTCCTTAATATAAATAACCAATACAATGCTAAGAGATCTTTATGCTAAAACAAAAAGTCCTCTCCAAGATATGTGCCACTCTCTCTCTCTCCTTTGTCGGTAACAGATCAAAACTTGTCTCTCAAACTGAGCAAGTGAGTTGTGTTCAAATGAGGCGCTAGCCTCCTTTATTTATACAAGTTCTGGCATGTGTGAAGTGTCTCTTCACTGGCAGGGCCGACTTCTCAATCTGGGTGGATAAACCCATCTTTATTATATTTCTGGGTCTCTTAATTAACTGTTGGGGCCGACTTCTTATTCTGCCTATTATAATTGTCTGTTGACCACTCCGCAAAAGGGGATTTGGTCCTATTACAATATCTGACATGATCAATCCACAATGGAGATTGATCCTATGAATAAAATACTAATAATCATAAGAATACTCTTTGCAGTTACATTATTTCAACATATAAGAGGGCCTCCTTTACATGGGGTTTTCATCTTCGGATTGATAGCTAAGGTTGTATTGCTGGATTTTATAACGAGTATCCACATTGTGCTCATATGTTGAAGAAGCAAGTGATCCTTAAGAGAGCCCGAGAGTGGAAAGAACTCAAAGGATTGGAGATTGGAAGCCACTTTGACATGCACAAAGGGTAATAGTCTTATTGTAATCCTTCTTTTGATTAATGAAACATATTTCGTCATGCCCCCCATGTCTATTGTCTTATGATTCACATTGTTTACATACTTTTGTTAATGTTTTTTTGAATCATTGACATATTTAGCACATTTCTCTCTTTCTAAAGTAAGTAGGAATTAGGGTTTATCATTTCAATAGGAAGAAAGGTTTTCTTTGGCGGTTTGTGTGTAGGTTATTTTGGAGGACCATTGTGGCTGTGAAGTATTTCTCCTCCTCATGCTCCTCGAACTCAACTACCAACCATTTGAAGACCTCTTGAGAGTTATTCGAGGTTCTTTTGTTCCTCTTTCAAAACCATAGCTTAGTTTAGTTTTTACTTGAATATTTGTTTTCTTAAAAAATGGTAGATCATGCTATGTTTTCCTCTGGGCACTAGTGAACCAATCCACTAGTAGGGTTTTGTTTAGTCATCCTTTKCTCGTTTGTTACATACACAACTAGTATTTTGCATGTATGTAGCAATCTTCTTTAACAAAATAAAATCTTTGATGCTATTCAATGCACTAAAACATAGAATTATACTTACAAGTTTGTATATCRTTTTTGTTGGAGATCAACAAGATGATTTGGGTAATTGCATTCTTGGTTGTTTAACAAGATATACCTATCTTTTGATTGCRTCTTGAGGTTGRTTCTAACATATTACAACTTGGTTGAGTTGCAAAATTATCAATTTTGTCAGTGAAGTGTRCTCTTATTATAACATTTAGGAATTACTATAATGGTTGGACTTTGGRGATTTGATGCAATGTTATAAAGCTTTACTTCGTGAGGTTGAAGTGTAAGAGTTCGACTTGAACTTTGACAACAAATTGATAAAAAATTGACATTGTTCAAAATGAGGCATTCTCATTTTCTTTTTAGCATTTATATTTGACATGGACGATTTTTCCACCATCTTGCTAATTGGACCCTTTTAGCATTTAGATTTGACATTGACAAGTTTTTCCACCATCTTGTGAGTTGGATTCTCAAGCAATGAATAATGTGCAAGTTGCTCATGGGTTAGGGTCTAACTTATGAGTAGCTTAGGGCCCAAGGTCTAATTGTTGATTATTGGCTGCTTATTTGTTGCTGATGAGTTTGACTTGTTTGCATAGAGCAAAACTTGAGACCTAGTTAACTAGGCTTGGTAGCAGGGCCAAGCATAGTTTGACTCGAGAGTACTCAAAACAACTTGACAATTTTCACATCTATGATTTGATGAGAGACATCTTTAAATATATCTCAAAGAAGGATTCTGTAAATAACACACATTTGATACTTTAGTATTCCCTAATAAGTTGTGGCTATGCACGAGGAGGAAAAGTGTTTAAAGACTCACATTCAGAAGACTCAAATTATTATTAAGGGTAGTTGATGGAATTGTTTGGGTGTATTTTTTGTGGATCAAGACAAATGCTCTAAAAGGCAAAAAAACTATCGATATTCAACAAGAATGCTTCACACAACCTAAGGATCATGTAGAAGCTAAAAATGATATGACAATGTTGTGACGAGAAAGATCAATAGGAGATTCAAGGAATTATAGAGCATTGAGTTGCCTCTTTGGCGAAGGAGTCAATAAACTCATCAAGTACTCAAAGTCACACATCAATGAAAATGCATGTGTACATGGAAGCAACACAAATATGCCATCGTAAAGTTTGTCATTGAAATGCTAAAGAGTATCTATCATGAGGCACAAAAAAGGAAAAATACTAACAATAATCAACATAAGTGCTCCATAAACATAGTAGTGCCAACGTACAAAGTTGCAATCAAACACCTCGAAGTTAAAGAAGATTGGATACAAACACACGAAAAGACATAAACACGGAATGATCAACAAAAGTGCTCCAAGCAGAAAAGGTGCCAATGCAAACAAGCTAGACAAAGTGCTTTATGAAAAAGACACTAACACCAAAACAATGCCATCAACACGAGACAAACTTCTCAATACCAGTCATTACAAAAATATGCTCATTAGGTAGCCATTTACAATCCAAGAAAACATTACTCAAATGTCCCTTTGTAACAAAAAAATAGGGTGTAAATAAAATGATGCTAAATTTGACACATCAATATGATCATGACAATGTGCAAAACAATGCTCGAATAGAGTCCTTCAAAATCACAGGCCCCAAGAAACCATAAATTGCTTCTCGAAAATCAATAAAGCTTACAAGAGTTTCTATTAAGTGAGCATAGGAACGCGTGATCAAGAATGGGGGTGAAAACCCATAAACATGCTATCGAGGAATGGTCTCCAAAAGATGATAGATAACATGTTGAAGCAAATAAGATTCGACTCTAATGCACAAAATGAAAAATCTGTGAAAGATCAACTTAAGTGCTCTAATCATGCAAACGAAATAATCCTAGTGAAGTGGAGAGTGCTCTGATTGAGCTCTAGTGTCAAAGATCAACATGAATGCTCCATACAAAGAATGGTTTCCATCATAAGTTGTCAAGTGAAAACACTACATAATAATCAATCTATGAGAGCAAACAATGGCCAAGTCCAACCTATGTCAAATGAGAATCAATAGTTTGAAGATGAAACATATCTTTAGAAAGAGACATGCCCTTGAGTCCATGAGTGTCCTTTTTGTTATCCGATTTGGCTTTATTCAAGATATCCAAAGGTGCAAATTTTGTTCCCAAAGTGATCCAAAATGCCTAACTTCTCAATAGATCTTCCATATAGGACTTCTATGAGGAATAATCAATACTAGTTAAGCATATTACAAATTTCATATGAGCCATAAAAACGAACACTGATTGCACCAATGCAAAATTTAAAAAAATAACAAACTTTCAAAAGAAACAACCCTTAAAAAGGTGCATAGGTGACCAAGGTATGCCCTTGAGAAGTTTCCAAAACGAGTATTATAACGAGTTTTTTGAGAAAACTGAGAAACGACATGCATTAAATAGAAATCTCCAAAAATTAATCACTTCAGTGTGTAGTGCACAAAAAAATACAATTGAAAACGTGCACTAAAAATGGACTTCGAATGACAAAGTTATGGTTGTTTGAAAATCACTTAAAAAAATCAAAGTGCAATGGAGGGGGGTCCTCCAAAACCGTGGATGTGAAAGCGAATGTGGTGCTGAGATGGTGGGTAGTTGATGTGGTAGGTTGCCATGTGGCAGGGATTGTATGTGACATGGCAACGCTAATGATGTGGTAGACTACAAAGTGACATGTGCCAATATGACATCGTAGGGATGCTAATGTGTCGAGATTTTGTGGTGCCACATGACTGTGAAGTTTGGGTGAAAACCCTGAAACTAATCATAGAGAACCTAGCTAAAGCAAATCACACAAAGCTTGTAAGAGAGAGAGAGAGAGAGAGAGAGAGAGAGAGAGAGAGAGAGAGAATGAAATCTATTAATCACACTAACTAATGATATTCTCCATTAGGAATGAGTAATACACACATATAAGTAGTCCAAGAAAAGCAATGCACTAATCTTAGGAGTACATGCACCATAATAGTGATTTAAAGGAGACCTGGACACTAACTTGCTGGAACGGGAGTCAACTAATAGCTCAGTCAACTGTCAAAGCAATCCCCAGTTAATTGAGTTCACACGTGTGGAAGAGAGAGAAAGGCATGCATGCATGAGATATGTGACCTCCTTCTCTTAAGCATGAAAAAAACAACTGTTGCATGAGAGAAAATCGACTGTTGCATGCATGAGTTACCTCCACTAGTTTAACTGAACTCTTCACTAGTCTAACTAAACTCTTAACTGAAGTCCAACTAAAGAGGGAATGCAACCTAATTTTTAGGAAATCTCCTAAAAATCAACCTAAAAAATAGGAGACCATCTCGATGACTAGAAATCCCTAAAAAATAGGAAAAGGAATTACTAGGTGAGTGTGGAAGTGTGTAATATCTCCAACAACGACAAGGGATGTTGCAGGGATGTTGACATGTCATGTTGTGCATATATTGTTAGTTATGACATGGTAGTCTGAAGAGCGTCCTCATCACAATAAGAGGTTCACATGGCAAGTGTCTAGGCTACGTGACGCTAAGGTGGCTACCGTGTGGCATCTATGTGTTGAGGTCTCTTATTGAAAGGTTTAATTGGTTTCTAGTAGGGATTCATGGTAGTATTAACACCATGTTAGGTGGGGCCATTGTTGGACTACTACTCCAAGGGTAACTGTAAGGACCCGACTTGAGGTGAAATTGACAATGGCATGATGGAGGGTGCATTGAGAAAACATGACTAAGGGTGCATGACGAGTCCATATGGTTTGGTAACCTTGGTGATTGATTCACGATGATTCGTTAGATGGTTAGGATGGTGTACTAGTGTGTAGGATAGGAAGACCAAGGATGTCTTGCCTAATAGGGGCAGACGTCGGATGAGGTGTTGCATAGCAGGCTTTAATGGAGGATGGCGTGATTTGGCAATGTGATGGATTGTGTGTGTTGTTTGTGGTAAGGCAACGATGTTTAGAAGTGCATCGAAGATATGTGAATGCTCGATGAAGTAAGGGCATGATCTTCATGGAATATCATGTGTTGGCCTAGATGGATGATATCACAATAACACATTGGGCAATTGGTTGTTCAAGTATGCTTGGATTGGGGGAAGTGATAGTAGGTTGCCTATGGTTGGGTGGTGATGACGCAACATCGCCTATGGTGAAATTGACATTTTGTAAGTTTAAGGTGCTTAGCTTGGTTTCAATTAGGACATGCTAGTTAGATGTATTTTGGGTGATACAATTGGTTTATGGTCACGGCCTGCTAGCAAGGTTGCGTGTACCGTGCAACGACTAGGCTTCTTGAGTTGTATGGATGCTCAAGTAGAATGAAAAATATAGCTTTATGACAAATGGTAGCAGAGCCATGTTCAAATGTGGAAATTGTGGAAGTGTCTCTTCACCACCAACATCCCTTTCATCGAAGGAGTCGATGGGGTTGTGTTGATGAGGATGCCAACAATTCAAGTGGGGAAGAATGTAAGGACTCAACTTGAGGTGCCATTGACAATGGCATGATGGAGGGTGCACTAGGCAAACATGATTAAGTGTGCACAACAAGTCCATATGGTTTGGTAGTCTTGGTGATCAACTCGGCATGATTTGTGAGATAGTTAGGATAGTGTACTAACATGTAGGCCAAGAGGACCAAGGATGTCTTTTTTAGAAGGGGTGGACGATTGATGAGGTGTTGCATAGCAAGATTTGATGGAGGATGGCGTGACTTGGCAATGTGATGGATTGTGTGTTGTCCATGGCGAGGCCAAAATGTTGATAAATGCATTGAGCACATGTGAATGCCTCACGAAGTAGGGACATGATTTTCATGGACTATCATGTGTTGGCCTAGATGGATGATAGCATGGTCTCATGTGGGGCAGTTATTTGTTTAAGTATGGTTGGATCGGGGGAGGCGACAATAGGTTGTGTATGGTCGGGTGGTGATGATGCAACATCACTTATGGTGAAATGAGATCTTTGACATTTCGTAAGTTTAAGGTGCTTGGCTTGGGTTCGGTTAAGACATGTTGGTTAGGCGTATTTAAGGTGATACAATCGATTGATGGTCATGCCTAACTAGCAAGGTCACGTCAGTGCCACGTGGTGACTAGACTTCTTGAGTGGTACATGACAATAAAAAAGTGGAACGAAAGGTCTAGCATTTTGACAGTGACCATCAATGACAATAACTCCATAGGTGGGGTCTCCAAATAAAAGGATGATGTGAAGCACTATTTCAAGGGTTGATAATACTCGTGGTATGGCACTGTCAAAAGGATGGTGGAGGTCGGTGGTCAACACGTCGATCAAGGTAGTGCTAGTGAGGAGAGGGGCCTGCATAGAGGCAATGCTTCCAATGTGCCAATGGTGGGTTGTGAGGGTTTCCAAAGAAAAAGTGATGGTCGTGGAGTTGTGCAATAGACTAGTTGGTGGGCGACTCAAAGGATGACACCCATAAAGAGGGTGGTTTTATCAAAAAGGTGATGAAGGGTCTGACAGGCTTGATTGGTGGCTTAGTTGTCGAAAAGGGGCACCCACAACCCAAGGAAAATGCTCAACTTCCAAGGAGAGGAGTTGTGAAGAAAGAGGGCTTCGACAAGTATTGACTTATTAGTAAAAAAGAGGCCAAAGCATGCAATGACAAGAATACTAACATGATGCTGAAAAATATTCAAAGCAATAGTGACCAATGATGGACTAGGCCACAGAAGTGGGTTCTTGCTTGATGGAGGGTGCTTAAACCAACAATGAGAACAACTTGTAGGCCAAGGAAAAAAACTCAACATTTTACATTAAAACTTGCCCTACAACCAAAAAATGGCCTCTAAACCCATAATCACAAGAGGGTCAAGCCACAATCGTTTCACAAACTCGCCAAAGAAACCAAAAAACAATTTTGGAAAGGCTAACAAACATCGAAAAAAAAAGGGTGTTGAGACCATAGGAGATTGAACTGAGTCAAGGAGGGGCCAAAGAGCCCAAACACCAAACATTAGAAAATCAATGTTTTATTACTATTTTTAAATGGACGACCATTGCTTGGTAGATGTAAATCTTCATATATGAGGCAAACAAAGGTCTTTTTCAACAAAATGAAAGACAAGCTTTATTGAAAATCTCATTCCAAACACAATGGAACAATGAACTTTCCTCGAAAATATATGTATTGAGTTGAATCATAACAACAAACTCATATATTCAAGAGCTAATAATAAGAGCTCCATAGGTTCAATTTCAAATTTGGAATAAGGAATTTGAAGCTCTTCAAATACTCAAAATGTTAGCTAGGCATGTTCATGCGAATTAATAAAGAACTTTAGCATGTGCTTGAAAAAATCCTTTGTAGTTGTCACAAGCTACCTTGACTTTTGAGCAAAATAGAAGTTAACATGACAGGTGCTCTATTACCATATTGGATTTCATTGATGGGCAACCACAAGGACAAAACCATAGAGAAATAACTCACACAAATTAGAGATCAAGACACCAATATTTACACGGTGAAACTGTCGAAGAGGGAAACATCCACAGAGCAAGAGAAAAGTTGTAGCATTGCTCAAAGAAGGGATTACATCTAGTACATCACTCTAATCTTTGTTATGCAATGTTACATACAAATGACCCTCCATGATCTTTAAATGGAGATCATGGACCAATGAGGTGATATGACACATATAAAGTGTGGGGAATACTAAGAATATAAGAATTGTTAGATCACTTATGCACAAGATAGAATGGTGAATGTTGGATAACTCAAGTATAAAAACACACTAAAAACACACATGACTAGTAGATTAGACTAAGTTGGTATTAAGCAACTTCCTAATGTCTATTATCCCAACAACTTTTGGTCAATCTTTTGATGATTTTATCTCAAAGCTTCCTAGGTGAAAAATGTTAGGATATTTAGACACTTAGGAGTTAGTTAAGGTCAACTTGGTTTAATGTGTCTTTAGGTAAAAGTGTATTTCTTTAGTGTGCATTAATATGAATTTGTAGTTATGTAATTTGATGATCGTGATAGGTTCTAGACATAAAGTGATTCGATGATTGATATTCTCCCCGATATTGATGATTATATTGCTCTGTGGCTTAACACTCAATTGATCCATGATATCTATTCAAAGAGCATGGAGGGTCATTTGTTGAAGATCGATTGTGAAAAAAATCTTGTGTACAATGTTTTTCTTTTGCAATAATATATTGCTAGCGATTGTTTC
>JASDQU011027993.1:31678-43761 GCA_032191745.1 Picea mariana
TGTAAAATATTGGTACTATGGCATACAAATTGGAGTTGCCTGCATCTTCAAGAGTACACCCAATTTTCCATGTTTCGTGCTTAAAGAAGGTTATAGGTGAAAAGATATCAATTCAAACTATATTGCCAGAACTTGACGAGAAAGGAAAAATCATATTGGAGCTTGAAGCCATCACTGACACAAGAATTTTCCAGCTAAGGAATAGATCCATTTCAGAGTATCTCATTAAGTGGAGGAAACTACCGGCTGAAGATTCCACTTGGGAAGATGAGTCTTTTATACAGAAGCATCCAGAGTTACTCAAGCATTGAAGATAACACTTGTCTCAAGGGGAGGGGCATGTTAAGCCCTAATATTGGCNAGACATTTTCATTTGGAATCATCTTGTACTTGAACATTTATGTGGGGTAAAAGGAGGTTTCCCCCTCGAAGAGGCTTATTATCTGAAATTATATCTTTTTCAAAGCATTGAGTACTTATTTTGAGGTTTTTCTATGCTATATTGATATTTGGTTCTTAGCATGTCAGTAGTGTCAATTATTTTCAGGGAAGCAAAAGCTACAAGCCTTGCCTTTTCAGCATGTGGTTGTTGAAGCTCCTTTTGAATAGCAGGGGATTGATTTCATTGGTCAGTTTAAATAGAATTCAAGTAATGTTTATACTTGGATAATTACAACAAATGACTATTTTACTAAGTGGGTAGAAGCAATACCCACTAAGTCAACAATCGACAAAGTGGTCATGGATTTTCTTGAAGATAGGATAATCATTCGGTTCGGTGTGTCGGCCAAGATTACAACCGATAATGCCAAGGCCTTCAGTTCTACATATTTATCTACTTTATATTTAAAGTATGGCATTGTGTTGTTCCACTCTTCAAACTATTATCCCTAAGGTAATGGTCTTGTTGAATCCAACAATAATAACTTAATAAATATTCTTAAGAAAATAGTGGGGGATAATAAGAGGTCATGGGAGAACAAGATTAAGTTTGCATTATTGGCGGACAAAATAACCAAAAAGGGTTCCACCGGTAAAATCCCCTTTGATCTTGTCTACAGGCATGATGCTACTCTACCAGTTCACCTAAAGCTTCTAGTGTATCAATTTGTTCAGAAATATGGTCTGGATGAGGAATTCCAACAGAACATGATTGATCAATTGATAGATTTAGACAAAATCAAAAGGAAATCATTGGATCAGAGCATAAAGAATCAGGACAAGGTAAAGAGGACTTTTGATAAGTCTTCACGGAAGAGAGTTTTTCAAGAAGGGGATACAACCCTTCTTTGGGATAAAAGAAGGGAAAAGCCAGGGAATCATGGAAAGTTTGACAGTTTATGGACAGTTCCATATATCGTACAAGTTTTAGCTAGAAATAATTCATTCTATCTAAACATGTTGGATGTTGATAATTTGGCCCTTCCAATCAACGACCAACTTCTCAATCTTTTCTTCACAGAGGTCATCTGATGCCCATGGGGCATCTAGTGTATCATACTCTCTAACCCTAATCTTTTATACATTATTCTTTGTCTTTTCTGCACATTTTTTATTTTTCTATACTATATGCACATGTATACTAATGATTTTGTTGTATTATATGTACTTGAATACTTTCATTGCAAATTGTGTTTAATGTTGGTTTTATATGGATATGATCGCCGACATGAATCCATGATGTAGGTAGCGTAATTATGGATTCTCGCAAGGTCTCCTACAGATTTATAGATCAACCACACATCCCCATATGGAGCCAATGTTATCCACCAGTTTTCACAAGATGGATTTCTTGAAGAGCCGCCAAATAATGAGTAATCGATGCTCATATGACAGAGTTCAGAGTTCATCTAGTCTTATGAAAGACCATTTTTTTCGCATTTCCACCATTGTAATAAATGACCTGAGTATGAGATATTGTAAAAGGATATTGGCCACCTAAGGGCTAGAAATGAGCATGTACTCTTGAGTGTGTTTTTCACTTGTTAATTGTTTTTTCTTCTTGCCTTTGTGAGCGATTAAATAATTTCTAATTTTTTTCAGTCAGAAGACTGACTCTAGAGTTGGAGTACTTGTTGATAGTTAGGCCTTGGCATGGAAAACCAATGTCTAGTGTCTAAATGTATATGAGCTCATACTAGGTCATATTAATTGAGTCATTTGGAAATTGCAGCTAGGTTTGTTAGTTTGTTTTTTAATGTTTTAGTGAATTAATAAAATTCCTGCAAAAATGGAATTTTTTAATTCTGAGTCAATAAATTGTAAAAACATTGCATCAAACATTGTCAGATTCCATATTTATGGTCGTTTTCCAGTCCATAGTATCATGTAAACCCCTATTTTCCATCTTTCGAGACAAAAAAATGATTATTATCACTAAAAAATCAAATTTACTCGAAATTTACGGAAAAAGGGGTAGTTAAATTCATTTCCTATTTTTTAGGAGAATTGGGGAACATGTCAAAAACATGTTTTCTTATGTCCCCATTTGACTAGAAGCCTAAAGCGAGTTAAGTAAATGAGGAAGGAGACTTAACTAAAGTGACATGGACATGGGGGAGATCCCAATGAAGGGACTTGACCCCACTATCGTAAGTGGCACATTCTAAAGAAGGGGCACTCATCCCTAAGCTACCAACTCCCCGTCACACTCCACACCACTACCACTCACTCCCACTCTTCCCCACTCCACTTGCCCTCCACTTATCCTTCACCCTCCATCACTCCCCTTTACTACACACATCACTCCACATATCTCCCATTCACTCATGTGCATCTCCTCTCTCACTCACACATTTACCCTAACCCTAGTGAATCTCTTCTTTGGAATTCACTCCCATTGCTATATAAGCAAGGTCGACCTCTCCCATTTACTAGTTCGGTTTTGGGCAAGCATTGTATCATTGTTGTAATCTTTAGTTGGAATAATAAAGACTTTGGAGTTCTATTGTTGTGGATGCTATGTGTGGATGCTTTGATCTAGTGCCACTTTCTTCATGAGGTAACACGTATCTTGTATTTCAATTTTGTAATTCATTTGCAATGCTTTGAAGGTATGCTGTCATAATTAGGATAAGATAAATCTAGTTTGATTCATCTTGTTTATTCCTTATAAATCATATACTTTTACATTGCATGATTCGTTTTTGGTTAAACTAACATGCATGTTTGAGTGTTGTTGTGTAGGGAAGACCTTTAACAAGTTTTTTGCAGGATTGAAGTAAATTGTTGCAAGTTCCTCAAGATTGGGGGATTGACAGGTTGTTTCTTCAACTGTCATTGTCCAAGAGTTTCAAATATTGATCTCCCTCTACTCTTCATCGAAAGGACCCCATAGCCCAAGTGTTCCAAGCTCAAGTGGAAACTCCAAAAATTTGATAAAAAAATTTCCCCACTCTATTTTCTTTGGTTTCATGTTGTGTAGATCAGTTTTAAATTTCATTTTGGATATATAAAGGCTGCATGCATTCACCTTCTAGATCTAGTTGTAATTCTGTCAATTTAAAGAAGTAGATCTAGTTCATTTTTAAGCAATTTTTGGTCTAGTTCAAGATCAAGCTATCTATATGTCCTATGTTTTCTATTTTAAAACAGAAACCAAAAGAAACTAGAAGAGCCTAGTAAAGGTTTGTCCTATGTGTTAAAAGGTCCCAAAAAAAAAAATCAATTTTTCCTTAGAAAATTTTTCAAAAAAATTTGATAATTTTTTTTAGTTTTAAACTTCTTTTCATCACTTTATAAAATACTTTGTTTGTTGTTTTCTTGCAACAATAACAGATCCAAAGGAAGATTCTGCCAAATTTTGGCGAAATCAAGGCCTCTGGGGCACCCTGGGTGGTTTTAATGTCATCAATGAAGTTTTCCTTTTCTTCTTATTTCTTGTACTTTATTTAATGATACAAAAGTTATAAGGATCCAATTTATTTCCTAAATTTTAAGCTCAAAAGAGAACCTTTGTTCTCTGCTGTAATACCTGCAATAAAAGTGGGTCCTTTTGTGCCTAGCTTCTCCATCCCCATTAGGGGGATTTATGTTCTTGGTTTGGCATTCTTGTTGCATGTTTAAAATATCTTAATCAAACACACACGTCGAGTTAATTGAACACACAATAAACACTCATATTTTCATGCATGCTAATTAAAGGAATCTTGAATCTCTTATGCATGCTTAGTTCAGTTTGCTTCAAGTCTTTTTTTCAGCAATAAATCTTGCAAACTTGTTCCATTTCTAAATCATCTTGTAATTTATCGCTCACATACAAAGCAGGGTACTAAATCTAAGTGTTGCAACAAATCTTTCTCTTTTTTCAAGTTTTGTGAAAGTCTTTCAATTACATAGTAGAGTACTAAATCTCTTTTTCATTCAAAGTATTGCAAAGTAATTGAACCTTATTTAGTAGTCTAATTAGGAAAATCTCTGAAGTAGTTATTTTGATGTGCGGAAAACTCCTAGAAGTGACCTGTGAAGTAAGGTGGGCCCTCTCGGAACTAGGATTCCCACCCGTTTTGGACATCTAACACTTTTAGTGAGTTTATTGGTGAGACCATTTGGGTTTCGGTAAACTCTGCACAAGTTCCAAACAAAGAGGCAGCCTCCAAAGGGGCCACATTTTCTCACTAACTAAATATCAATTTACCTTAATAAAACTTTCAATATACATTTCCCATGACTCCATTTAAGGCACTGGTAATTGGTATATCTTTTTATCCTATGTGAGCAATATTTACATTTATGCATTTTGTCTAACTTACATGCTTAAATCTTGCAGATCTTGTATCCTTTGATATATGCATGTTTATGAGAAAATACTTTATGATGATGATGATGAATGCTAATTGTTGATTGGTTAAGTTTTATTTCAAGAAATAAACTCCTAGATTAAAGTTCTTTTTCTTTTTTAGTTAAAGAGCCTTAGATTATTTTCGTAGGGACTACCCCCCTTGGCTTCGTTAGGAGTTGGCCTAGACAGAGGAGTTGAGGATAAGGTGACAACACCTTGACTCAAAACTTGTCCCCAAGGACACACCAAGTGGATTGAAGGTTTCTTTCATGTTACACCAGGTGTGTATAAGGACAACAATAGGTCCAAACATAAATACAATGTTACAAATATGTGCAGGTAAACCTCCTATATACTTCATAAGAGTTTCTTATGTATGTAATGGAATATTTAACATTAATTCCATCTTACAAAATTCATCGGTATATTATTTCATTGTTTGTTCTTTTCTTAGTTTAAGACCTTTCCATTCAATTAAATCATTTTCCTTATAACTCAAAGGATAAAAATGTTTTATAAGTGCAAAAACAAAATGCCATGATGGAAATACATTACCAACTTGTTGAGTACCATGTTGCAACTTACTCTGCCACCAGATGAGTATTGTGTCTGCAATTTGAAGTGATTCCAATTTGATTTGGGTTGCCTCATCTTTGATTTGTTTCACACTGCAACAAACTCCCATCTTTCTGATCCAACTATCAATCCTCTCAACATTGACTTCACCATAATACATGGGCAATTAGAATTTCACATCAATATTAAGTAATGGAATATCATGTTTATTTTTATGAGAATGTTTTCTTGCGATAGATTTTGAAGTTTTACTTAAAGAAGAAGAAGATGATGAAGATGAAGGAGGTGAAGGAGGAGTCTTAGGAGGGTCCTATGCTTCTTCATTTTTGTCTTTTTTTGACGATTCTTCTTGAAAAGGCCTCTTTCGTTTCAAGTAATCATCATATAAGACCTTTACCATCTCAGACATGGAAAAATATGTCTTTTGAAACTAAATCTTGTTCTGAGACATTCCTTCTTTCGATGCCATCTTCTCACTTTGAAAAATTCTCTTTCTCGATCCAATCTCAAGATCTCCTTATACAATCTCACCTTCACCATGACTTAGCTTTTCCCTGGTAATCATGCAAACTCAAACAACCAATTGTCAACATCCTCTTATACCACTTGATCCGAAAATGATTTTTAAAGACTTGGTTGAGTTTTAAACATGTATTCAATTACCATTTAAGAATTAAGGAAAGAAGAAGAACTTAATGAGAGAATATTGCAACCATCATAAAGTAAGCATAAAGACCAACAAACCATAACAACAAGGTTGTTAATGGAGTTCGACAAGATTTCCCAGGTCTCCAGTACTTTGTCTCAGTGGGGGAGGATTTCTTATTAATCTTCAATGCTTGAAAAGTACATCAAAATTGCATCAAAAATATTACAGGAAGGTCTGGATGTGTTCTTCTTGACCTCAAGAATCCAAATCAACTGACATCACCTAAAAAGGTTGAGCATAACTCTCGTGATTGGCCTCCAAAGTTCACTTCCTCAATGGCTTCCTTGCATAAAAATGGCTTCAAGCTTCACAAACTCATCATCATTATTCTAATATCAATCTCTTGGTCTATCAAAAACCTCTGATTTATATAGGATTTGAGTTGGGGTTCTCCTCCCAACTTTCCCCCAAGATCCGACCTAAAAAATGGATCCAAATCCTCAATTTTGGGAAAAAATCTCCAAAAATCAGTGTTATTAACAACAAAAAATCATATTATATAGTTGGAAAACCCATTTTCCATCAAATATTGGGCACAACCCCTTTCTCCTGAGCCCCTAGTCGTATGGGTGCTTCCATATCATCGAGGGCCAAGCGTTGGCCCTAGTCCTCTGGTCAAGCCCCTAAATATCTGGTCCAAGTCATGTGCATGTGGCCACGTGTCCAGGTGATAACCTCCCTTGTACCTAAAACTTTGGCTTGGCTCTTGGTCCGTAGATTTGGTCGCAGGATAGCCCCCTCACTGACCGAGGCCTATCCTGAAAACCACGCACCAGATCCATTTTAAAACTAAATACTTCCATTTGTAAACAAGAAATACATGCATCTCGGTTGGTTAGACCTTTGGTTGTAGTTCATTTCTTGTCCGGTGAGGTCAGGAGTTTGATCCCAACCATGGTGGAAACAATTTTTTTTTACGCAGCCAACATTGGCTAAATCTGAGGTACCATGTGGCGCCATTTGAATGGGCTACGTGTCACCTTGTGATTAAACCATACAGTCCAATCACTGACATAGTTAGTGCACAATCAACACCATGTCACCACCTCTCATCCTGCCACATCACTGTCGTACAACCACATGTCCTACCTTGATCCTACCACATCATCATCCATACTTCCAAGTCACCTGTCTAGTCAGTTTCCACATCAACATCTGTACATCCACATCACCCTGCAATGTTAGTATACATACTTCCACCTATCATCCATACTGCTATGTGTTGGCTTGTTAATAGGCCACGTCAACATTTTGTACAACCACCTATTGCGTTCGTATAGTGCCACGTGTCAATTTTTATTATTCCACATAAGCCCCTAAAAATGCCAAAAATGAGTGACACATATCAACTTCTCGTGCTGCCATGTGTCCCTGTTGACGTCAATAGTATGGCCTTTTGACTTTGACCAATTGATTTTTTTTGCTTGTTTGGGAAATCGATGAGAACGCGATAACTTTCGCATACAATGTCCATTTTTGGAAAAACTTATATGGCCATAATCGACGCGACGAGCCCGACGCAATGGCATTGGTTTTGTCTAATTCCAAGAAATTTGATTTTTAGGCCTTCTTGGATCCATTTTGGATTAGTAAGTGAGACTCACATATGGGGAAACAATCCTGCAATAAATCATTCTCTATGCTACATGTACTAAATTGGGAATGTTATCCTATCTAGCAATATATTGATTCATTGGTCATAATCCCACACAATTTCCTGATTTTTTTTTAATCTCTTTAATGAATTGATACTTAGACTTAGGATTTTGGAATTCCTTAAGAAGATATCTCTTGATCTCTATCAAGGACCTTATCTGTCTTGATGGCACAATGGCCTTGTACTTCATATACCATGTCAGGGATCTGTCCCTGAATGTGGTCTTTAGATGCGCAATCTTCAATGCCTCGTCTGTGATGCTTTTTACAGACCACATCACTTCATATGTGAACCAATATTACTTTACATCATCTCTACCTATTTCATTGAAGAAGTGTAACCTCAGGGTATTATCCTGATTCACCATCCTTAACCCAAATGATGTCCTCTAAACTAGTTTTTGGGTGTTTTGGTTTTTGGTATTGATACACTTCCTCGCAAAGTAGCATTGACTTCGTCTTCTTCTTCACTCGTCTCTTCTCTCATTTATTCTCCTACTCTTACTTCTACTCCAATCACTTCACTATCTACTTTTATTTCTTATTGGATACAAATGCGCAAGGGGGGTGGTTCAAAGGGGGGGTAACTACATCTTCTTCTAACATTTATTGTGAGAGAACCTAGAGAGTTTCCTACCTACAACTACACAAGAACATCCACTATTTATAAATCTTCTGCCCCACCATTAGAGGATCCTCCAGCTTTCTCTCCTACCTATGTTCCTCTACTTTGTGCCTCATCATCCTTGAAAGTTATGGCACTGTACAACAATTAAGGGGTTCATACTTTGTCCTCTAGGCCCCTACTACCACTACTACTGGTATCTCCATTGGATACCATACTCTCAATGTTGTTCCTTTTCAAAGGTCTATCTTGTAACGCCCCCCAGCTTAACTAAGGAACATTACTTGCAGAAAATACACAAAAATTTGAAATTTTTCTACTAGATAAATTCCTGTAGCTTACCAGCTACGAATTATACACAGATTTATGCATTTTCTGTTACTATATAATTAAATGCATCTACATCATTATCAATGAACATGAATTTTGTATCCTCATTCAGATAAACTGTGCATGCAATACCTTTTATACTATACACGAAAACTATTCATAGCCTGCACACAACATGCTGTGTACTACGCATGAAAACTGTTCACAACGCATGTGATGATTCAAGCACCGCACCAGAATCTCCTTACCATCACTACTATAGTAGATTAATAGATACTTTTAAACACTAAATTACAAACAACATGACAATCAAGTTCATGTAGTTTTTCATGCTAGTTAAAAATGTAAATGCAACTAATGATTTCTCCAAAATATAATATAATTTATTCTCATTCACAGAGTAAAATGCACAACAGTTAAACTCATAAATTAACATGGGAAAACATATAAACACTTATCCTTTTAAAAATAGTTGTGTAACCAACTTCTTGGTAAGGATGTTCCACCCATTTTCCACCAAATCATAGAATCTCTATTCCAAATCTCAAAAACAAGTCACCCATGAGATGGGGCTAGGAATCCATAAGAAAAAGATGTCTCTCACAACTCAATATCCCACAACTGACAGGTAGTCTTATACAACTATCCCAAATTTCCTCCAACTCTCTTCCTCTTGATCTACCCAACACAAGGATTGAGCCCCTTCAATGCTCTCAGTACATTGGGTGTCCCATTCATTTATCGGGCTCTCTCTGGCACCTGTAAATAGGAATCTCTCTATTGGGAACTCAACGAAACTCAGTACTAGGAAAAATATGAGCAACAATAAAAAAAACACTTTTTTTATAGTTAAACTTACAAAAGATTTCACTCTTTAGGCATGACAACCTGACTCTTCAATATTCAGCTCCGAAGCACTCCAATACACTTTATCATGTTCTGGAATTCTCCCATTATTCTTGCTCTATAACCAATGCTACTTTTTTTCTCCCCACTTGTTGCTCATCCAAAGTTGAATGTGTAAAAACTACATGTCACTACCTATGCATATTTTCTCTCTATTGGCTTGCTTTATTGACTCACACACTTCCCCAAGATGATTGTACTCAATCCCCATGCTCCCAATAACTATGGGATGTGACTTCTCACACCCACCCTCTTACATGAGTTTAATGATTGGGCTCTCATACATTAAAAAAAAAATAGAATTTATCCTCAATGATAATAAAATTTAGAAAAATTGGTTGAATTAATATCCACAATTAATTCACCCCTTGGACCCCTCTTAGACACTCTCTTCTCTTGTAGAAAAAATCAACCCCCATCTATGTCCATATCCCCCCAAAAATGGTATCACATTTTATTTATTTAAAAACAAAAAATACATTCACATAGTATATTGTTTGGACATAGCCACATTAATATCTACATCATGCATTAATTAAAATGGGGATTATAGTGGGAATGTTACATATCTTCATCTGTGCTCTTCTTTGGCAAAACACACTCTTCCGCAGTTCCTCCTAGTGTAGTCTCCTTCCTCTTCATTTTGAGCCTGATCCCTCGTTGTGCACCCTTTCTATCTTAGTTTCACTTCTTCCTTCTACTCTCCTCTTCGAATAAAATATTATTGCGTACCTTTTGATTCTATCGCTCGTCTTCTCTTCTCAGTACATCCTATTCCTCACATCATTTTAACAACTTTTGGATCCTCCTCAATGGATTCATATCCTCTCTCACTTTTCTTTTGTAATTTCATTCCTCTCCCCCTAGCACTAGGGGTGTCTACTCAACCATCATGTTGGGCTTCATGCACATCAACCCCTTCTCCACGAACAACATTTTTATCCAGAGTGTGATTTCTTCTAACAACCTTCTCCTAGAACCTTCTGTGAACTTTCTTTCGGCCTCGCTAAAAGAATCAATGTACTCAACAACAAATTAAATTATATACCCTTCCTTTACCTAAGAAAACTAGAAATCGATGGCTTGAGTCTACTTCTTATCCAATACCTTCATCCTATCGATCATGACTCCATCTCAGACCAATGGTTCTTGCGGCCTCAAAGAAATATTAGTAGCATTCTGTCTCTTCAACCATTCATACAATAGAAAGAAAAATTCAAAAAAGAAAATTTCATGCATATCAGAGTAGAGATACTCGTCTTTTCATTGCTTCACATTGGTATTCAGTCTTTGAGTTTTCCACCGAGAAAAATCATCCTCTTTTGGAGTCAACCAATCTTGAATTTCTTCTCGAGATGGATACCACCTCATTCGTTTCCTTCATCATTCAATACAAAACCTTTAGGTCCTAGAAATGAAATGATTTGTTGGTTCGTTCGTTCATGCTTGCATGTGTACTTCTTAACATTGGGGGTGTTGAGGACCCAGGGTTTGTCCAAAGTTGACCAACAAAAAACCCAAGGCATTGACATATCAATCCTTAGCCGAACACTAAAGCAGGTCTCACTCGAGACACCATGAGGATCATAGAGACCATTTGGTCTTGTGTCAATGATGAAGGACTAATTACACAAAAATCCATCTGGCTTTGTATTCATATTATCCATTGCAGAATATTTAACTACTAACAATATACAACAATAACACACACATTCAATTGACATGTGATCAACATGTCATAACACAAAAATCAGTGCAACTTTATTATATTCATTCAACCATCACATACATACATTAAACAACTCATCAATTGAAAACAATAGAGCTCTTAGATCTCTTATATATTTCCCCAATGTTACATTACATAGCGCCATGCATTTTCTTTCATACTTTGCATATATGACAAACTCAAACTTACAACCAGAGACATTACAAAACATAGGCTCAGAGTGAGCTCAAATACATTGACTAACAACAACAATACCCACAAATATCAACCATTAACCTACTGACTAACTCTCTTTTTGTTGTCGTTGCTCCCTTTTATCTGCTTCTTAGCTATGACACTTTGTTACTTTCAGTTTTTCCCCAATTTCTCCTCTAACTTCCAGTTCCACATGCTTTTGTTACCCACATGCATTCCACGTAGCCTCTTTGGAATTATGACAATCTCAACTACCTTTCCAACTCATCGTCTTACTGCTCCATGATTCCTCGTGTTGACTATAGTAATCATTGAGAGAGATTTCCCAAATATTTTTTTCTTGATTCAAGCGTACATGCAATGTCTTCTTAATTTGTGACGCGCATCACAAAACTTGGACCAATGTGCATTGACATAAATTGAACTAACCCACATTAACAAAACTTGATTTGGTGCACTAACATCCCCTTTCACCCATAGCCCAAATGATAAACTCACACAATTTCATTTGTGGGCCCGCTATTTACCCAAAGCTTTGAGTAATAACCATTCGAAAATCATAATACATAATAATATA
>JASDQU011027995.1:25859-39720 GCA_032191745.1 Picea mariana
GGGAATGTATGGTAGCTATCTGGATCTATAATTTCATGGGAAGATAGGTTGTGGGCATGTGAGCAACATTCTGTTTGAAAATTGTCAAGAGAAGCAAGTACTTGGTTTTTGTGCAAATTCATGTTGCAATTGTAGAATTCCTAAGGTACCAGTAGAGAAATTTCTTGCCAAACCTATGTTGGAAGCCCTATTGGGGAGTGGGAAAGGCTACGCGACTATGATCAGTGGAAGGGGAGTAGATTGTGGGGAAGAAATCTGGTATAGTGGAATTATTTGTGGGAATTGACTCTTGAGAGGGGGACATTGGACATCCTTAGGGACCACTATCTCTTGTGGATTCATAGCCACAACTCGGGGGTGACTTGGTGTTGAGAATTGGAAAAAAAATTCTATGGTTGGGAGGATTGTTCATTCTCTGCAATGAGTTGCATATTTAATAATATTAGTTTTCTTACTTCTTGTATTTATTTATGTGAAATGTTGATATAATTGTTGTGTGTTTTACTTTGATTTATTTTGGTTAATGCTAGTTGTTGTGAGTAGAATGATGCATTCAAATCTCTATTTTTTTGGTTGAATGTTGTTCTATGCATTTAGTTGTTGCTATGCATATTTAATCAATTGCATTTATGTTTTTAATTAGCATGGACCATTGTATAATCTTGAATTTCATGGTGTGTKTTTCATTTCCGCATTTAGAATTGGTATCATATTTTTTTTATTGGGTCRTTTTAGTAGTAGTGTGGCCCAGCTTGGGGMTGGGTGCGTTACACTACCTCCAACCATTGGTCGATGAATTTAAGAAATTATGGGAAGGGATACAAGTATATGATGTATCAATACCCATACCAATGGTGAGGTCTTTTACGTTGTATGGAATATGTGCGTACACCACACATGATTGTCTAGGACTAGGAGTTTGCTTTGGTAGGAATGCTGATTGATTTGTTTATATCTGCAATGTAATTTGGCATCCTTAATTCAGTGCAACTATCTTTCTAAAATTAACATTTTCTGCATAGAATAACAATGTAGGTCTTGTAACAAAAGGGTATCAATGATGTAAATGTTGTGGACCTTGTATAAATTCTAGTTGGTCCAACCACCTATGAAATCCGGTGTATGACTCATCGAGGGTATTCCTCCCATAATACCACCCTTATAGAAGATTTACGTTTGCTTTCAATGGTAAACCAGAGAGAACCCAGAGACCTGAAACAATGACACCAACATATTCGATCATGGCATATGACACATATAAGGAGAAGGAAATGGAAGAATTGTTTGATTCCAATGGAAAACCTATGTTCAATGATCTTAAATGTYTTGACACATATGTTGAGAAAATTCCCATTGGGATGAAAAGGAAATATGTAGTTTATGAGAATCCATATTGGGAGCATCTTAAGAYTACCCACTTACTAGATCACATGCATATATTMAAAAATGTGTCATCTTTGTTKTTATGAGAGACATTATTTATTTGAATACTAAAAATAAAAAATTTCCAAGAAAAGAAAGTAGAGGAGAAGATGGTCCCTCTTTTTCTTTTAAAGAAGGTGACRTCGCATGAATTTTGAAGAAAAATGATATTTCTATGGAGAAGGATTTTATATTGGATGCGAAGGTAGATTCTTTATATTGGTAGACTCTATGATATTTATTCACTGTAGAAGGGAATTTGTCAAGGTTGAAATCACATGACCATCTAAACCTACTAAGGGAATATATTTCAAATACATTATTCTTATTCTATAGTGTTAGTAAAACATACTATGCACTCACACTTTTATGGAAATTAACAATGTGTGTGCCTATTTTGTAGTGTCATCGTCCTTTGCTCATGTGTGGTTGTATGAACCATCACTTTTCCCAGGACCTGTGAGGTGCCATATTTAAATTATCTACATTTGTATGTTGGATCACATCAAAGGAGATTTGTATGGATATAATTCCATTGTGGTGTAGAGAGATAACTAATATTGTTTGTATGTTTGAGAAGGAACTGCCCATGATTTTTATGGACTTGCAAGTCCATATTCTAATTCACCTAGTTGATGAGGTTGAATTACCTAGGGTTCTTTTATGTCATTGGATGTTCTTATTAAAGAGGTACATGAAAAAATTGAAGTGGTTTGTTCAGAAAAGGGAAAAACTAGAGGGCTCTATGGCAGAGGGGTACATAACATATCATTCGTTCTATTATTTTAGTGAGTACATCAAACAAATTGACAAAACACTAGGSGAATTGGTTTGTAATGACCAACGGGATGAGGAAAAAACGGAAGGGTAGATACTCTAAATGATTGGAAAAAGGMRCATGATAAAGATTAATTCACTTATATTTTTTCAAATTTGTACATAAAAACTATTTACAATGAACTTGATAATATATATTTGATCTCATACTATTCGTTTTGAATTTTTGTATACATCCATGGATTCATAAATTGATGCCATYAATAAATTCATTCTTTACAATGCGGAGGCAATGCAACCATGGGTCATTTTGTATGAAGAGAAAAGAAGGAAATGGGACAGTGACTGGAAAACATTGAGACGATTAAATGGTAGAAGCATTCCTTATCYTGATAATTTAAAGAAGATATTCCAAAAATATGTCCCAACCGTTGGGTGGATGACCATATTATAGAGAAATATGGCATGTTCATTTGTTACCCATGTGGAGAAGAGATATATGCACCAAACATAGGGATAGAGTTCAACAACTCTATAATAAACTCTCTAAGTGTCAGAGTCAATTTATAATATTACACATTTGAATTGTAACATGTATTATGTTTTTATTAATGCTAAGGTTATTAGACACATGACATCATCCTTTGTTCAAATTTTTGTAGGTGCATTTGTTCCCATTTATTCGGGCATATGGGCATGATTTTCAGACTAAGGATGTCAATGATGGACACATCACACAATATTGTGTAGTGGAGGTCGAGTTCAACCAATCTAGTTGTGCTATACACCATGATCAAAACCTAATAGAGGGAAATTTATGTTACATTGGAAAGATGCAAGAGATCATGCAAGTGGACTTCCCATCTTTTCAATGTCTTATTTTTAGTTGCAAGTGGTGGGATACCTTCGACCATACAAATGTAAAGGAAGATTGTGATATTGGTCTAATATGTATGAACTCTAAAAAAATGTGGGTTGAAACTAAGCATCCTTATGTTTTCCCAAAACACTGCAACGAAGTATTTTTTCACCAAGATGTGTTGGATGGAGATTGGTGGTTTGTACTGAGACATGATCCAAGATCAACAACTATTTTTGAGAACAACAATATTATAATTCCAAGCATGGAAGATAATCAGGATGATGGAAACGAAGAGTGATATGTAAATACTTTGTTTCAACGTTTATATTGTGGATGTGTAATTTTATTATGGGTATCTAGATTCTATAATTGATCAATTATGTTTTTTTCTTCATTTTATAATGTTGGATATGAAAAGTTAACAACCATTTACAACCATCATATTGAAAATACATTAAATAGTACAAGCATAAAATTTGGTTTTGATATATTTTTATTGTTGCATGCATTGTTTATTATAACAAATTTATTTTTTATAATATTAAAATGTGTTTATGTTACATTTTGAATTAGTAAGCATTAATTAAGATATAAAAAGTTGACAACGTATTCATATAATACAATAACAAAGATATATTTTAACATATATTTTATTTTTTAAAAATGATGATATTAAAAAATCAAACTTTAATTTTTTTATTGTTTGAAAAATTCAAATTTAAAATAAATATATACTTACTTTTATGGAATTTCTAAGGGAAATTCCAACAAAATAACTTCTTGCAACATCTATGAGTTGTAGAATCACACTTGTGGTGTTGGCATTACCAACATGGATTGAAATTCCCAACCTTAACTAGTGCAACTATCATGGCCTTCACCTATTCCACTCCATCCTTTAGTTTTCTAAACATATAAACTTATATTAATCATTCTTTTTACATTCTACACGAAATATGTGTTAATATAGGAAGGAAATGAAAATTCTAAAAGAGACTTTTCTAGAGCCTAGTCACAATTAAGGAAACTTTTATTATGTATTAATTTTTCATTGATAAAGTAATAATCCAACTTTTATTATCCAAGTTCTGACCATGGAAAACAAAGATTTCTATCTTAAAAAACACAAGGAAACCATCATATAACTCATGGATAATTAATACGCTTACAAAAAGAAGTGACAAGCGATAACAAAATCACCAAAGCATTACAATGCATGCTAATGCAACAATAAAATCTTTTTGTTTATTGCGAATATATTGATGCATCTACACCCATGTTAGATACAATCATTACATCAAATATGGGGACTAAGTCCCATAACATCTACACATGGACTTTTGTTTATTTTATTTTTTGAGTTATATATATATATATATATATATATATATATTAAATATTAATATAAAATTAATTTGATTTATTATTCTTTTAACCTTAATAAATTAATTATTTTATTCACTAACTAAATCTAATATTTACATTTCCTTATTAGGAGATTCATAAAGTTGGTGGTAGAGCAAAAAATCATAAAGTCAATTTGACTTCTAAAGTTTAGAGAGGTATACATACCCTAGCCCCCTCTAGATTTGAACTTGTGACCTCCTAGGAGGAAACACATGTTCTTAACCATTAGGCCTACTCAGACTATATAAACTAATATATTATTTATATTTGACAATTTAAACTTAATCAAATAAATTTAGTATATTATAATAGTTGAATTATATAAATGAATAAAATATTTGGAAAAATAAAATATAGTAATTGTGGTTTTAGTAAACAATTATATTATAGCTTTGCCTTGTAATCTTTGAATAATAAAAATTAATAAAAGAACATTATTATTACATCATCATTATTATTAGTGAATAATTATATCATAAATTTATTATTACAATGTATGAAAAAAGACATAATTATTTAAATCACAATCATTTCACTCATCATATTTATGTATTTTTGTTTGTAAACATATTTATTCAACACATTGTATCTTGCTAGACAACACACAATTCACCTTGAAGAAGTGGTAAACATATATGGAATTAATGGTTATAAGTTTTTGCAATCATGATCCAAATTAAACGATTTCATAAAACTGAAGTTAAACATTATATAAAATATCTAAATTTAAATGAGTGATACATCTCAAATTTAATTTAAAAACAGAGAATTTGTTAGCGTACTCATAATACATTTTATAAATCAAGCAACAACAACATCAACATGATATGAAAAAACATAATATATATATATATATATATATATATATATGTCAAATATACATCTCGTCAAAATAAATAAACATGTCATATATAGATCTCAAGTCAAATATAGAACAATAAATATACATCTCAAGTACCACTACTAGCTAGGTCCACCACTAGAGATAGAGGCATCAATACCTCTACTACTAGAGGTAGAGGGTATATCAATACCCATGTCAAATAAAAATGATGAAAGTAGAGTTTGATACATCTCTCCACCAAGATCATGTGGAGGAGGAGGAAGATCAATGGATGGTGTAGATAGTGACACATGTGGAGGAGGAGGAGGATGGGTGGATGGTGCAGTTGGTGACACACGTGGAGGAGGAGGAGGATGGGTGGATGGTGCAGTTGGTGACACATGTGGAAGAGGATGAGGAGGATCGATGAATGGTGCAGTTGGTGACACATCATATGTAGGAGGAGGAGGATCAGTGGAATATGGTACAAATGGTGACACATGTGGAGAAGGAGGAGAAGGAGGAGAAGGATCATCAATACATGGTGTAGTTGGTTACACATGTGGAGGAGGAGGACTAGGTGGTAAAGTGGATGTCGGTCGGTATGGTGGAGGACTGAGTGGTGGAGAATCATGTAGTGGAGGATCATGAGCATCATCCTCATAAAATGATCTAGATGAAGTGGAATGAGTAGCATCCTTTAACCTCTGGATAAGGTTGAGGGTATCAAAAACATGACGCATGAGTAACATCATGTCACGAGGAAAGGTTGACCATATCACAAATAGCTATAGTAATCATAATATCTCTCTAATGTGTACATGTGCCACCATGGGTGCCACTCACTGCATGGAAATTAGAGCACATGTGTGATATTCCACCTCAATTTTTACTCTATGATCCAACCTATATGGCACGTTGGGTCTATATACTAAATGATTATCAACTACCTCATCCATATCCTCATCATTTTGGGGAGGCTCGTTCCCAACATATGTGTCAATATATGCAAAACAATAGACAATAATAATTGGATAATTGAAACAAAATGTTAAAATAAATTACATGTGCATTAAATAATAAAAAAATGCAACTAGATTTATCAAAACATAACAATAATATTACCTTTGTCATCTAGTGGCTCATGTATAGTAAATAGTATGTTTAAACATCCTCTCCAATCTATTCCCATGAATGAGTATCATATAATATTGATGATAGGATTTTCCTCTCTAGACACAAAAATCACACATCTCTCTATCGATCAGAGTACATGGCCACTTCTCCTAGCCCCTCTTGGGAAACAACTACCCCCACATTCGCATACGCGCATTAGTCATAGGCCTAGGAGGGAAGTGGGTTAATTCTATTCGAGTGACATGAAACCTCTCAAAAATTAATGTAAAAAACTCAGGTGCAAATGGAAAGAATAACCTAGGCTTCCATAAAAATAGAGTGACAATGATCTCATGTGAAACAAAACTAGTGCAGAAACATATCCGACCACTTAATCAATCAGGGCCTCTAAACTAAACTATATACATAGTACATCAATGAGAAAATAATGTGCTACCATAAGAGGTAAAGTGTGTTAGTGTTGTAAAAATAAGAGATATCCACTTAACCTCCTCTGCACCAAATGCATGTATCCGCAACTAACCACCACCAACCTATAAGTCTATAGTGTGCACAATGTCCGCACTAACCACCAACAACCTGGAAGTTCGTAGTTGGAACAATGTTTGCACTAACATATATCTACACATATGCTAGCTGATTATCTCTTGCAATGACAAGAGGTAGATCAAGGAATTGGGGCCAAACCTCCCCCCTCCTAGATAAACCTATGATGAAATAAATATTATCCTYTATGGGATGATACCGTAGATAGGGACTGAYCCTGAATTCCTACTAACCATGATGCTAGCAATGGATAAACTTCTATAAAAATGAAGAGTTCCCCTCTAAGGGATGTAGCCTCCCCATAAAACTTGAGGAGACCAACATCCTCAAAAGGAAATGAATTTGTGGTACAWTAGGGTGAGGGATCCTCTTACTCTCCCATTCTCTRTCCTTCCACTCACATACAAATTTGCATGTGTCAACCTGTTGTTGTTGCTTATGTTTCTCCTGYGCTTGTAATCATSATCTTTGAATCACATACAATTATTTTAGGCACACACACACACACACACACACACATATATAAATTATAAAACACACATATATAACCATTTTGTATTTATCAAAAACTAAAATTAATTTCAATTTGCAAAACAAATGTGGTAAAATAACTAGTGAKCCTTTAMGAAATCATACATACCATTGATGGTGYACTTTATCAAAACAAAATAAATGTATTGTTGATCTATGTTATTTGGCATGYTGGTGATACAATTGTCATTAAACACACYGATATGCACCAATAAGTTTGATGATCCATTTTTTCAGTTTCACAGTGCTCCATGTTGTATGGTAYRCCAATTCTACGTTATTATCTAAATGCACTGGTATGATAATTATGATATGTTTAGTGCGATGAAGTGCATCGATGCATGTCATTCCATATAACACATCAGTTTTTGGTGCCTTGTATGACACGATATGCACCATTGAGGCACACTGGTAAGATCATTGCTTCATGTTTCTTGGAGCACTGGTGTGTATTTCTAATGATGCTACATTAGTCACTAAATGCACTGGTATGATAACGTTTACACGTGTAGTGCTATGTGGTGCACTGGTGTATTTATTCCATATAGCACACTGGTTTGCAGTGCCTCATCTAGCAATGTGTGGTATTTAATAATGCACTAGGAATGGGGCACTATGTTATCTAAGGGGTGTCGATGCATTCAATTTGTTAGAATGCACCTGTAGGTAGTTCTGGGGCCTCTTTTTCTCAACTTCAGGTGACGTTATAGGCCCAAGTTTGAACAAAGTGGGATTATGGGTTGAAACGCAAAGTGCTTTGTTTCCTTGTATAAAATCATATTTGGATACCCATTTGAGAGTTGTACACTACAGTCTTGATTGTGGGAGAGATGTGTAGTTCTTGGGTCGTTTTTTCTCAACTTCGGGATACGTTCTAGGCCCAAGTTTGAACGAAGTGGGATTATGGGTTGAAACGTAAATTTCTTCATTTCCATGTATGAATTCATATTTGGATACCTATTTGAGAGTTGTGCACTACAGTCTTGATTGCGGGCGAACACGTGTAGTTCTTGGGCCCCTTTTTCTCAACATTGGGTCGCGTTCTAGGTCTAATTTTGAACAAAGTGGGATTATGAGTTGAAAAACAAAGTTGTTCCTTTCCACATATGAAATCATATTTAGATACTCATTTGAGAGTTGTACAGTACAATCTTGATTGCGGGCGAAGACGTGTAGTTCTTGGGCTGCTTTTTCTCAACTTCGAGTCACGTTCTAGGCCCAAGCTTGAACGAAGTGGGATTATGAGTTGAAACGCAAAGTTCTTCGATTCCACGTATGAAATCATATTTGGATACCCATTTGAGAGCTGTACACTATAGTCCTGATTGAGGGCGAAGACGTGTAGTTCTTGGGCCTCTTTTTCTCAACTTCAAGACACATTCTAGGCCCAAGTTTGAATGAAGTGGGATTATGGGTTGAAACACAATGTTCTCCATTTCCATGTATGAAATCATATTTGGATACCCATTTGACAGTTGTACACTACAGTCTTGATTGCGGGCGAAGACGCGTAGTTCTTGGGACTCCTTTTCTCAACTTCGGGTCACGTTTTAGGCCCAAGTTTGAACGAAGTGGGATTAAGGGTTGAAACATAATGTTCTTCATTTCCACATATGAAATCATATTTGGATACCCATTTGAGAAATGTACACTACAATCTTGATTGCAAGCGAAGATGCGTAGTTCTTGGGCATCTTTTTCTCAACTTTGGGTCACGTTCTACACCCAAGCTTGAACGAAGTGGGATTATGGGTTGGAACTCAAAGTTCTATGTTTCCACGTATGAAATCATATTTTGATACCCATTTGAGAGTTGAACACTGCAGTCTTGATTGCAGGTGAAGGCGTGTAGTTCTTGGGCCACGTTTTCTCAACTTCGGGTCACGTTCTAGGCCCAAGTTTGAACGAAGTGGGATTATGGGTTGAAAAGCAAAGTTCTTTGTTTCCACGTATGAAATCATATTTGGATAGCCATTTGAGAGTTGTACACTGCAACCTTCAATGCATGCGAAGAAGTGTAGTTCTTGGGCCTCTTTTTCGCAACTTCGGGTCACTTTCTAGGCCCAAGTTTGAACGAAGTGGGATTATGGGTTGAAAAACAAAGTTCTCCTTTTCAATGTATGAAAGAATATTTGGATACCCATTTGAGACTTGTACACTACAATCTTAATTGCATGCGAAGACGTGTAGTTCTTGGGCCGCTTTTTCTCAACTTTAGGTCACGTTCTAGGAATAAGTTTGAACAAAGTGGGATTATGTGTTGAAAAGAAAAGTTCTTTGTTTCCACGTATGAAATCATATTTGGATACCTATTTGAGATATGTACGCTACAGTCTTGATTGCAGGCGAAGACGTGTAGTTCTTGGGATGCTTTTTCTCAACTGTGGGTCATGTTCTAGACCCAAGTTTGAATGAAGTGGGATTATGGGTTGAAAAGAAAAGTTCTTTGTTTCCACATATGAAATCATATTTGGATACCCATTTGACAGTTGTACACTACAGTCTTGATTGCGGGTGAAGACGTGTAGTTTTTGGGCCGCTTTTTCTCAACTTCGGGTCACGTTCTAGGCCCAAGTTTGAACGAAGTGGGATTATGGGTTGAAAAGCAAAGTTCTTTATTTACACATATGAAATCATATTTGGATAGTCATTTGAGATTTGCGCACTACAACCTTCAATGCATGCGAAGACGTGTAGTTCTTGGGCCTCTTTTTCTCAACTTCGGGTCACTTTCTAGGCCCAAGTTTGAACGGAGTGGGATTATGGGTTGAAACACAAAGTTCTTAGTTTCCACGTATGAAATCATATTTGGATACCCATTTGAGAGTTGTTCACTATAGTCTTGATTGCTGGCGAACACACATAGTTCTTAGGAAGTTTTTTATCAACTTCGGGTCACGTTCTAAGCCGAAGTTTGAACGAAGTGGGATTATGGGTTGAAACACAAAGTTCTCCGTTTCCACATATGAAATCATATTTGGATACCCATTTGAGAGTTGTACACTACAGTCTTGATTGCGGGCAAACACACGTAGTTCTTGGGACGTTTTTTCTCTACTTCGGGTCACGTTCTAGGCCCAAGTTTGAACGAAGTGGGATTATGGGTTGAAACGTAAAGTTCTCTGTTTCCACATATGAAATCATTTTTGGATACGCATTTGAGAGTTTTACACTACAGTCTTGATTGCAGGTGAAGACGTGTGGTTCTTGGGCCACTTTTTCGCAACTTCGGGTCACGTTCTAGGTCCAAGTTTGAACGAAGTGGGATTATGGGTTGAAAAGAAAAGTTCTCTTTTTCCACGTATGAAATCACATTTGGATAACTGTTTGGGAGTTGTACACTACAGCGTTGATTGCGGGCGAAGACGTGTAGTTCTTGGGCCACTTTTTCTCAACTTCAGGTCAATTTCTAGGCCTAAGTTTGAACGAAGTGGGATTATGGGTTGAAAATAAAAGTACTTCGTTTCCATGTATGAAATCATATTTGGATACCCACTTGATAGTTCTACACTACAGTCTTGATTGCAGGCGAAGACGTGTAGTTCTTGGGCTGTTTTTTCTCAACTTCGAGTCACGTCCTATGCCCAAGTTTGAACGAAGTGGGATTATGAGTTGAAAAGAAAAGTTCTTCGTTTCCACGTATGAAATCATATTTGGATACCCATTTGAGAGTTGTATAGTATAGTCTTGATTCCAGGCGAAGACATGTATTTCTTGGGCCACTTTTTCTCAACTTCGGGTCATGTTCTAAGCCCAAGTTTGAATGAAGTGGGATTATGGGTTGAAAAACAAATTTCTTCGTTTCCACGTATGAAATTATATTTGGATACCCATTTGAGAGTTGTACACTACAATCTTCATTGTGGGCGAAGACGTGTAGTTCTTGGGATGCTTTTTCTCAACTTCGGGTCACGTTTTAGGCCCAAGTTTGAACAAAGTGGGGTTATGGGTTGAAAATAAAAGTTCTTTGTTTCCATGTATGAAATCATATTTGGATACCCATTTGAGATTTGTACACTATAGTCTTGATAGCGGGTGAATACCTGTAGTTCTTGGGCCGATTTTTCTCAACTTCGGGTCACGTTCTAGGCCCAAGTTTGAACGAAGTGGGATTATGGGTTGTGTTGGAGCCTCCTTTCTCTAAATTCACGAAGTATTATACTTAATCCTAAGAGGCTGGTTTTCGGGACTTCATTTGTTTCACGTGTCTCCCCCCTAAATTGTTAGTATTCCGACGTGCGAAGTGGAGAAAACCTCCCTAAGTTTAATCACCATTACTAAAAGACTAAAGTGGGGCTTATTATCTCTTAGTACCTCATACCCTCGCTCTCAGGAGTTACGCATTGAACATTTCTCAAGCCTCCGACTTGCGAAGTCGCGAAGTCATGTTAAAGTTACCTAGGTTAGTATCAAGAAACAAGTCACTTTAAACCCTGGTCAGTTACTATCGTGATTTCGGGAGTCGACGATTGTCTCACCAAAGGGAAACACCTTCATAACCTCGATCTCTGAAGTCACGATTTTCTTTAATTAAGCATGGATAATTAAAAGACTTAAGTTGAATCACTTCTAATCTATTAGCTCATGCCATCGCGATTTCGGGTTTTTGAGGCTCAGTGGCTAGGAGCGAAAACACTCGATCTGGCGAGCGCCGAAAAGGGGATTAGCAACTAAGTGCACCAAATTGAAAGATCTAAAACATATTAATTAGCGTCTTAAACAAACTTTAACACACGCGGTTTATAGATGAAGTCTTGAATGATCCTGCGTTTTTCAATGCTGTGACTTGTCAAGCATTTATGGCATTTATTTGAATTTGCGGTAAGGTGACAGATTGTATGATCTCGTTTTTACTTCTAAATCTTTCTATTAAGTGATTTGACCGTTCTGTTGCCAAGGAAACCCATGGGTTTAAATGACCAAGATAGAGAGTTTTTCCTTCATTATTTTAGTTTTCTTTTCTATTTGCGCGCAGAACCATTTCACCAGTATAACTGTTGTTTGTGTTTTTCAATTTTTTCGACAGGAGGTCCAGTTGCAGGTTTCTCTATCATGGCTCCACGAAAAACGTCCAAGGCAGCTATCAAGAGTCCAGGTCAGGGTTTAGACGTTGTTTATGATACTCACCCTGGAGTATTAATGCTATCAAGATCTGGTCATACATTTCCAACATTCTGCAATTCGAGATTGTAAGTTGTTCAAATGATTCTAGCGACAATGAGAACGATGAATTATCAACCAAATACAAAATAGTCGCTCAAGCAGAGATGTACAAAATAGCAGCAAGGCCCCAGCTTCTTCCCTATTGTGATATGATCAGGTGGGCGTTGGACCATCTGGACATCCCAACTAGGACGATTATCAACGAACAGAAGAAGGTTTCAAGAAGAAGGAGTGTGAGAAGTATGCAAGAAGTTTGTCTGATCTGATCAAAGATTGGGTCTCACACCCCGTGAAATTCATGGCCGACACTAATGGGATCTATTCCATCTCCTCCTTGGAGCCACAATTCAAGTACATAGCAATGATGGCCTACAGGTTGTATGGGAAGGAGGATACTACCCATTTTTTCCTCCCATGGGTACCGCTCATTCAAACAGTTGCTGAGGGTTTCTCCTTCGACTGGGCCAAACTGTTGTCTGACAGCCTGACCAGTCGAATTACCGAATATCGAGCACATAGGGCAAGTAAGAAAGAAACTTCGTTCTTTATGTCTGCTTACATCATGGATGCCATCTGCTTCATGAAACCCTTCTCACTAATGAACTGGAGCTGGGCTCCATCTAATAGAGCCTATTCATGTCTACCACTCAAATATTTGGGAGGATAAAGCCAAAGAATTCATCTACAAAATCTTCAACTGAGTAATGGTGCCATTGCACGTCGCCATCTTCGGCCAGCCACCGCCCAGGATTTCAGATAGCGTCACGATCAACATAAGTAGCATGGAAGATTGGTATATAGAGGCAGAATTTTCATATATCAGGGTTTTTGGCACCTTTGTCCCTCCATATGCTCTACCGCTATTTTTGTCGGATAAGCTATTGTTTCATGAGATTGCTAGGCAGAATGTGCTCGGCAGAATAAGAAAAGAGCTCAAAGGAGTATAAAAAAAGGTATGGCCACCCTTCCCCATTCATATTGGCGCATATTTTTTGTTATATTTTGGCCATGCCAAAGCCGAGGCTACGGTTTTAGAAGAAATGAAGCTGGTGAATATTGAGTTCAAGAAGCACAACCCTAGTAAGGTTGTGAGAAATCACCTGGTGAGTTGTGGCCTGAAGAGATATGAACATGAGGATTCCCCTCATGATGAAATATTCTGGGGTGCAAGGTCCTACTCGAAAGTCCTAAGT
>JASDQU011027997.1:11179-25987 GCA_032191745.1 Picea mariana
TTTGTTCAGCGCTAATATTGCATATAGCTTTCATCCTTTGTGCATGCTCTTCTATAGTTGTAGGGAAGAAATGAACCTCATGGACACTCCCTCATTTCTTCCTACAATCACTCTTCTCTGTCCCTCGTCATCGATCAAAATCAATTGTTTCATCTTACAATTGAGTATCACCTCATGTGATTCCAACCAGCCCATACCGATCATGATGTCATAAGATCCTAAGATCATGACATATATGTCAGACGTGGTTACAAAATCTCCCAAGTTAATGCGACAGCCTGTAACTCTTCCCAAAACCTTTTTTTTGGCACATGAATCCATTTATACATATCTAAACTCATCCTGTTTGATTGCCTTTACCTTAATTCTCTTCAACGTTGCACTAGAAATAAATCTCTTGGTAGCACCGAGATCTATCAAAATACTAAAAGTTTGGTCGGCGATGGTACCTGATGTATTGAGCACTATGGACTGGTGCTCAGGCTAGCGGTTATTCACTCTACATGAATCTGGTGGGACTTTCCCAAATCTTCAATTGTAGTGTGCCTAATTGAGTCAACTTCTCTAGCCCTCTCAACCGGACAGTCATTCTAGTAATGTGGCTCTCCACATGTCCAATATCCAATCTTCAGTCCAATGCTCCTGGTGCCTGAAGTAGAATTTGTTGGCCTACCAGCCTGAAATCATGGTCTCTTCTGCTGAACAAGCCTAAAATGTTGCTGTTGTGGACGATGTTGTTGCTGATGTGGTGGTCCTTTGTAGGGAGTCCACTGTTGAGGATATGGTTGTCGTGGTGTTGTGAACGTGGATCCTATCAACATATCTCGATACCATGATATATGTTTGGCTGGTGTTTATTTCTACTACGCACCTATCGTCATCTGTCCAGTCGGTCTTACAGGAGGCCTACCCTGACCCCTGTTGGTCAACTCATCCTCTGTTATGAGGGCCTTTTGGACTACATCGTGCAATGTATGTGGCATTAAGATCCTCACCTTCACGTGTAGGTTGAAGTTAAGTCCAAAAACAAATTTTTTTACCTTCAGCTTCTCTGTGTTCAGATGTGGAGCATACCTAAGTTGCTCCATGAATTAGGCCTCATACTTCGGCACCTACGACCACCCTGTTGTAAGGCGTTGAACTCATTGAGATGGAGCTCAATGAATTCCTATGACAAATACCTCTCCTGGAAACGTTCCTTAAACAGTTCCCATGACACTTCTTTGACGACCATGTTCAGTTGAGGTAGGAGTTTCTTCCACCATAGAAGAGCACTCCCCTTCAGTTGAAATACCTCTATGTGGACTTTCATGTTGGAGGTGTAGTCACTAAGTGTGAAGCACAATGCCATGTTCTCCAACCATGCCTTGGTGTCTGGTTCATTCTTGGCACCCATGAACTCAAGAAACTTAACCTTCTTAAGTTCTCGATGAGTGTTACCATTGACAGCTAGAGTGCGTTGTGGTCCCTCATTGGGTACATGCACCCTGGCCTCATCTCTATCTAGTCGGTTAATCAAGGGCTGTGACATCCTCTGGAAGGACCTCATCAAACCAACCATAAGCCCCACAACAATATTCTCATGTCCAATGACATGTTCTTCTCCTTGGGGGTTATACCCCCTTGACATGGATGCTACTAGAGGCATCACGCCTCTACCCCTAGCACCACATTGTCTACCTCCACGATGTCCTCTAATCATGATTACCTGCATGGGAAAAATTCAATTTTAATTAGAAATAATTTATTAATCAATTTTTTAATACAGTGGAAGGCGTAACGATCCCAATTCACGGGGTTGAACCCGCTCTGATACCGTATGTAACTGTCTTTCTGTTATGACTACGAATAACGAAGTACAATAGGTATTTTTTTTTTGTTAGGATAAATAATCATCATGACATCATAATTAAAAGAATTACAAGCATCACATCATCGTAACCAATATTGACACAAGCCAACACATTAACATAATTATAGTGACACCCGGTCAACACATAAACATAAATAGCGATGCAGCTCCACACGTCACAATCAACTGAAGAAATTATATATAATGATCAACCATATCGCTGAATATTAAATAACTACCTACCCAACCTATCTTGCATGGTTAGGACCTCTAGGACACATAAGCAATGCTCAAGCCCATGATTCATCTGATTTATTTCGACCATTTAAGGTCTCAGGGCTGACGATTGTTCTGAGGAACAAGGAGGTGTCTAAATCCCACTAATCCAATCAACTGAAAATCAACTAGATCAATCAATCAATCTTAAACATAAATTATTCATGGTGCAAGAGTAAGATAATCAATAAATTAAGCGTACATGACCTTATTGTCAAGGCGCGCAAGAAATCTAAATTCTAAAACAATCGTACATCAACATTAAGTATTCATGGTGCRACACTTCCCATTTCAAAAGCATATCAATTAAGGAAAGCGATTAGCCAACTATGAAACATTCCATCAAGATTCCATTCTACCATAACATGTATCAATTTAATTGACACAACCAACCATCATCAAGAGTCCAACTGTAAATACATATATCAATAATTGAYGCAATTACCATCTATTGTTAACAATCAAGGAATGACATATGAATAAAAAAMTTTCCAACAAGAGAAGGTTTACCATGAACACAAACAAGTTCTACACCCCACCCCTAAAGGTTTCTTTAGAAATTTAATTCTTTTATCATTCCAAAAGGACTGACAGTTAGGAGATAACCAGTAAATACATATAACCAATCATACATTACATTAATTCCAAGGTGCACGATTAATCATCAAATTCATTCATGGCGCAAAGAAATGTAATCTCTTAATCATTCATACATCTCATTATTTTAATGGAGCAACATGATATTCTACTAAACTTTATCATTTGCAAGAAACAATGGGTGTAAAGTAGTGGAAGGATATTTCATAAAGATAAATGAATCAAGAGCGCAAATAAATATACATACCCTTATAATGTTTTATCTTAATTAGGTTGTACAGTGAGAAATTAATACAATTTCATAGCTATCTACAAGTCACCTTTAAGGAGATCATAATTACGTTGAATTATTAGAAGACAAGGCTGCCTATGTATCCATTTAAGAAGTTTATACATCATCATACACAAGCCATAGTAAGATAACTCCCACATTAACTTACATATCCCTCTATATGGGTTTATTTTTAGGGGAAGATCAAGTCTAAATTTTAAAATGCAAATAGAACTCATGCTGACTTACAATTCCAATCCCCCTTTTTATTTTTGAAAAAATTTAAGGAAGGGCCCAATGATCAATAAGAACCCCCAAGTAAACTTAAAAGCCTATCCTCAAGATCCCGCCCTTCTAAATTATATAAGTCTTAACTAGATATTGGCGCTTATCCCAATTTACCATATCTCTTAATTATAATAAGGAAAGTTTATTCATTTGAAACTAAATATTCTCACTATTTTGTGATATAACTAAAGGAGTAGATAATGATCCAGAGGGGATATTCAGTGCAAGCTTAAGATTTGGATTCCAGGATGATATCGCAGATGAAACCATGTTCGTATTCAGAACCTCGACTTGGGTTCGACTGTGCATGTGATTAGAGGAAGAAACCATGTTCATATTCAGAACCTCGACTTGGGTTCGACTGTGCATGTGATTAGAGGAAGAAACCATGTTCGTATTCAGAACCTGAAATTGGGTTCGACTGTGCATGTGATTAGAGGAATAAACCATGTTCGTATTCAAAACCTAGTCAGACTGTATCTAATGAGACTGGGAATCCCCACCACTACCAGTAGATGTCCTTGTTACTGTAAGTTGTTGGAGGGCTTGATTAGGTAAAYCGATTGCAACAAGATGAGAATGACAGTTACTCTCATGATCTTGAATTTTCATTTGCATCTGCATATGCACCTACAATTGCATTTGCATCTACAGTTGTTGTTGGGCCAAGTGGCCAGGAAATTGGCAGGAAGGATCAGGGTGTGGGTGCATGGGATTGGGATGAACTAGCCCCTAGGGTTGTCTAGGCAACATCATCCCTGGAGGAGGAAATTGATTGTTCTCAGTTTGGAATTGGGGATTAGGGGCCATACACATGTTTTGGTGATTGAATGATGATGTCATATTGCAAATTAATATGAAAAACAGTTGAAATCTCTATGAACTAAAATTTTTGGAATGAAAAGGAAAAAGAAAAAGGGATGAGATAACATAAACTTAGTTTTTGAGAGACTTATAAGGAAAAATAAAAAATCACTTTCCCAAGTTATTTAAAACTGTGGAAAAGAATTCGTGGATCTCTGACATGTGAATGTAGAGGGTAGAGGAGCTAAGACCTGTAGCAGTGCCTTCGTCCTCTTCGTAGATTATGCATAAACCCCAAGGATTTAAGCACTCTTTCAGGTTTTCTTACTTTAAGTCGTTATTTCAATCACGATAAAAGCTAATATTGTCACCATGGAGAATTTTTACATTTGTTATCTAGGTAAGCATGCTGAGAATTGATCTAAATGATGGTGGAAGGAAACACATTCTGAATTACAACAATTATAGCAGCAAAATGTAAATAAAGAATACCAAGGGTCACAAGAAATTAGCAAAGGGACTCCCAAATGATCAAATGAATAAAATGTAAGTAGTAACACCAAAATATTTTCGTCCCACACTACACCAGTGAATAACTTGAAGTTTCAATAATCCAGGTACCTTAATTTTAGTTATGCAACAACTATATAAATAATTAATCAAATTGTATTACAATTTAAATTGAAAATGAGAATATTGTCATCGGACGAATCTGGACTTGAAGATGTTCTTTGGCATCTGGTTCTCCTTCCAACCTCCCTCCTGCTAATCTCTAAGACTTCACCGGTACCTCTTAGCCAACGCTATGGGTACTCTTCTTCCCCCTTATCCTCCGAGCTGCAAAGGGGCCACACACACAACCATAAATCCTCTAGCTCCCAACTCACCTCGCAAGGTAGAGCCACCACTCTCTCTCAAGTTGGGTATCCCAACTCTCACAAGTAAAACCAATAAAAAATTCTGCAGCATAACTTTACCCATAACCCGTGTGATCCATTTCTCATCTCAGCCATTTCTTTTGTAGAATTTTCCCATAACTCATCCCCACTTTCACAATTAATTCACTTTTTAATTAAAATAATTTAGAATTATCTCCCCTTACATTTGTCACCCTTTCCCCAATTTGCACAATTAAATCCACATTTTATTTTAATAAAATTCAATTTCCCTCACCCTTCCTAAAAGCGCTCCTTAAATCACTCATAGTTTTCTCTTTATCCCCCTTATTTCCAATTAATGATTGATGTGTTACTAAATCTGAGTTGAGTAAAAATAGGAATATTCTCCTAGTTAGACTAGTGTTAACTAGACTCTAGATTCCTTTCTATGCGTACCCATTCTTTCAACTTTATTCCATTCTTACCTTAAATTCAATTTTGGTAATTTCTTGCACATATGTGTATTAAATCAATCTTTAGGTTTATTTTATTTTCCTTGATTTCTTAAATTGATTTACTTCATCCCCTCATTATTTAATTTATTATTTAGTTTTTAGCCTTCTTACTAACTTAGACTTAGGCTTAATTAAATTTTATTTGAAAAGGCTTAGACTCTTATATGGATTACAATTAATAAATTCAATCCTTAATTAATTATTGAATTAATTGATCTGGCAGTGTTCAAGATTTTACAAGGTTAATTATTCGCTCAGGGTTTTCTAGGCCACCTAGATTCATTGACTCAAATTTTATTTACATGACATGCTCTTCAAAACGCACTCTGTGCTCCAAGGGTTCCACTCGCCTTTGAATGGTTTTGGTAGTTGTCCAACCCCTAGAGTTAGCACTCCATTCAAGCGACCTTGTTAGAGACTAAGGGTTTCTAAGGAATAATGACCCTACCTTATTGCGCACCCCTTAGAAATCTTCGTGAGCGACTGTCTCAGTCTGCCTCATGACATCATGGAGCTATCGAACTAGGTAATCATTAACCTACAATTCGAGCCACGACGAGAGTGCTAGTAGGTTGTGACAGGGATGCTACCACATCTCTCCCTCAATATATGGTCTATGTGCATGGCCCCTTTACTCCTTATGTGAGTCAGATTAGCAACAAATCATCATCCTGCATCCATCAACTAAACACTATTAATTATCCATAAACAACATCATAATATAATCGATCATATTCCACATATGCATAAATGAAATACTCAAGCCAATACAATCCACTCCTTGACTCAATTCGGAGTCCAAGGAGGTCCATATCAACATCCTTAATCTGTCAAGTGTCCTGCGCACTCAGGGGAAACTTGTCAATAGCATCTCTCAATACATAGATATCAAACAACATAAATCATAATCCATCAACATCATCATAAGAATCCATAAGCGAAACATATAACCATATACTATAAATGGATCACTTACACACAAGTGTCCTTAAAAAATAAGTCAATAATATGTGCTCGCAAGAGGGAGATGTTACATTGTGCATGCAAAAATTGTTCCTAGCATGTGTATCGATTCAAGCCTCGCTCCATAATTATGTTTCCATTAATATTAAAATTGACTAACATGTAGCATCTATTAACCACCATGCCCTGCATATGCAACATTTATGCGGAACTAACAATAACATGCACATCCATGTATAATTACGTACAAATTAGAAAATCAAAATTAATATAAACATACACATGACAAACAACATACGAGCACACATAAGAAAACACTTATATTTTGGGATAATTCATAAATTGCATGCAAACCTCAATCATTCCTCCCAGTCGTAGACTATATTCTTCATGCACTCTCAACAACCAGTCACCCCTGAGATGGGGTTATGAATCCATTGGGGAAAAGCCTACTTACCCAAAATAAGGTCTAAAAAATAACATTGTAAAGAACATACTCAAGTGCACACTCTAGCAACAGTTCCCAACTCATAACCTCTCATTCCCCACAGCCTGTCATGCCCAAGGAAATGCAGCCCCTTCTCTACTCAATAGTCCTTCTGGTTTTCCCACTTCTTTTCTATGGCTTCAACAATAAGACATCCAGGAAGTCTCATAGCTCTATAGCACTTGGAACACAAGGTTGCTCAAGGATTTACAACACCCACTATCCCAACACAGAGGAAAACTATTCCCAACAATTCTCTCACCCAGAGAGAATGCTCCACAAGCCTGAAAACCTATTTCGTCATCCCAAACCACCAAGGATTTATTGGGTAATAGTCAACTTCAACTTCCCCTTACACTACCCAACCAAGGTACGGAGTATGGATGCAAGAATGGGTGAATGACCGGAAGAATAATGGGAACTACCTTACATTCCCTACATTATATTTTCATGCTCCTATATTGACACTTGTCACTCTAGGAAATGACTTTGACTCCACTTGGTAATTCATTTCCCTCACTTAGGAACTTAGGAAAAATTATATCATAAATATTATGACTTAGGGATAATATTATTTTATTCCTTGGCTTAAGTCCCCTTGACTTAGCCCATTTTCTTAATACCTTATCCCCCTTTCCCTCTCATGGATTCATATACCCCCATACTCTTTCATATGACTTGTTCTGCAACAATGATGTATTTTATTAGCAAAAATGAGTGTGATTACATATTACATGTTTTTAGGCTCGTTGGCCTAAATTACATAGGCACTCTAGCCTCAAAACATATACACAAAGGAACTCTAGCCCCAAAACATCCTGGCTCATGAGCCTATAAATAATATGTATATTTATAGTTTGGGTTCAGTCTAGGCATATTACATTCCCCTCCCCCTTATTTGTGCACTATCCTCAGTGCATTATATACACATGTACAGTAAAAATTCTTCAAAAATCATCAAAAATATGTGTGTACTCCTCCCGCATAGCATCTTCATGTTCCAATGTCGCATCTTTAGGACCATAATAGGTCCACTGAACTTTTACCAATCCTATTGCTTGATTCCAAAGTATCTTGACTTTCCTATCCAATATGCACACCAACTGAACTCAAAAGTTGCCTTCTTGCTCCACTTGAATCACATTCCAATCAATACATGATTAACATCAGACACATACTTTTTAAGAAAATAAACACGAATCACATTATGTATGCACATGGATGCAGGAAGTTCAAGCATGTATGAAACAAGACCAATCCTTTCAAGTATCTCAAATGGTGCCCAATATATCACTTCTAGCTTTGGGAAGCTCCCCAATTTTAATGAACTCTTCTTAGCCTTCACTTTTAAGAATACATGCTCCCCACTTTAAATTCTCTATGTGTTTTTCCCTTGTCTGCATAACTCTTCTGCCTGTCCTGCGTAGCCTTTAAAATATGCTTTATTGTCACCATTTTCTCTTCCATTTCTTTGAGCAATTTTGGCCCAACCACTTCTCTATCTATTGGATTGTCCCAGCTCATTAGTGTGTTGCACTTTCAGCTATATAATGCTTCAAATGGGATCATCTTCAAAGATGTCTGGTACCCATTATTATAAGAAAACTCAAATAAATTTAAATAATATTCTTCCCATTTTGATGGTTTATCCATCACATACATTCTTAGCATATCCTCAATCACCTAATTGACCCTTTATATTTTACCATCTGATTCTAGCTGATATGTTGTGATAAAATTTAGATTTTTCCCAAATCCTTTAAATAATCCGTTCCAAAAGTTTGATCTTTGTCAGAAAAAATTTCCTTAGGCACACTATGTAGCCTAGAAAATTCTCTCATATAAATCCTTACAATGTTAACTACTTTTTGAGTTAGCTTCATCGGAATAAAATGAGCAACTTTAGTTAGCTTATCCACCACCACCATGATGGAATCATGCTGCTTCGTTATTCTAGGAAGCATGGTGATAAAATCAATTGTGACAACCTCCCATTTCCACTCTGGAGTGGGAAATGGTTGTAGAAAAGTAGTTGTATGTTTGTGTTCATGATTGACCTTTTGACATTCTAGACATCTAGAAATATACTCAACCACCTCTTTCTTCATACCAGGCCAAAAATATTGGCTCTTAACAATTGAAATTGTTTTCTGGTAACCTAGGTTCCCAACATAAGGCACATTATGCATCTCTCTTAGCACCATATTTTTCATCTCTTGATATTTGGGAACATAAACACTACCACTATACATGAGGATTCCATCCTCTCTCAACTCACAATCTTTAATTTTATGCTACAAATTACCTTGCTGTAATTTTTCTTTGGTTTCCAAATAACGTTGGTTTGATTTTTTGGCTTATGAAATTCTATCTTTTAAATCAGATTTGTACATGCTAATGGTTGTAGCATGCATTTCATGCAACCTCCTATTGAGTACATCAACCACTTTGTTCTCATTTACTTTGATATGCTTTATATCAAAGTCACACCCACTAAGTAATTTCATCCATCTCATTTTACTAGCATTCAAAGTTGGTTGTCTAAACCAATATTTTAGACCACTATGGTATGTCCTCAGCTCAAATATATTTCCCATAATATAATTCCTTCACATATTCAAAGTATGAACTATGGATGTCAATTATAAATCATGCGTAGCATAATTTCTCTCTTGTTCTTTCAACTTCCTTGACTCATAGCATATCACATGCCCATTTTGGATAAGGACTCCTCTGAACCCTTCCTTACATGCATCAGTGCACATAATGAAATATTAATTTGGATCAACAATATTCAAGATTGGTGTAGTTGTCGATAAATTCTTCAAGTGTTGAAATATGTCTTCACATTCATAGGTCCACTCTAACTTCACACCCTTCATTTGCAATGAAGATATTGGATGCATAATTTTTGAAAATCCTTCAAGAAATCTTCTGTAATAACCATTAAGGCCCATGAATGATATCACCTCTGAGACATTCTTTTTTTTTGGCCATCCTTCAATGGATTTTATCTTCTCACGATCAGATACTAGCCCTTCCTCTAAAATAATATGGCCCAAATAATGTAGTTGCCTCTAATAAAACGAGTAGTTACTCAACTTTGCATATAGTTTATGATCCCTCAACACGTGTAGTGCCATTATCAAGTGCTTCTCGTGCTCTTCTCTTAGAGTATATAAGTATGCCATCCAAGAAGACAATGACAAACTTATCCAAGTAATTTATGAAAATACCATCCATCAAACACATGAAGACAACTGGTGCATTTGACAACCCAAATGGCACCACTATAAACTCATAATGGCCATATTGTGTTCTAAATGTTGTCTTGATAATATCCTCTTCTTTAATCCTCACTTAATGGTAGATTGAATTGAGGTCAATCTTGGAGAATATATTTTCATCTTTCAGCTGATCAAAAAGATCATCTATCATTGGAAAAGGATACTTGTTCTTCATTGTCACCTTGTTCAACTACCTGAAATCAATGCACAACATAAAAGTCCCATCTTTCTTCTTCATAAATAACACTGGGGCACCCCAAGGGGACACACTTGGGCATATATAACCCTTCTTCAAAATATCTTTAGGCTGCATTTGGAATTCCTTCATCTCTAGTGTACTCATCTTATAAGGTGTCTTGGACACTAGGCAAACTCCAGGCATCATAATAATGGAGAAATATATATCTCTCTTGGATGGAAACCCTAGTATATCTCTAAAAACATCTTCAAATTCTTTCAAGATGGGATGATCTTCAATACTTGGCACTTTATCCTTAGCTACCACCTCCATATGTGTTGCATAAATTTGACATCCTTTTCTAAAGCTTCTTTTCAACTACAAGGATGAAATTTATATGATAGATAATTCCCTTGGAATACCCTGAATTGTCCTCAAGTTCCCTTCTTCATACAAAAAAGTGAAGGCCTTGTTGTATCAATCCAGGATAGCAGGATTCGTATCCAACCAATCCATACCAATTAGGAAATCATAGGAACCCAAAGGTATGATATTCAAACATGCCTTTGTGCTCAGTCCATTCAAGTTCATTGGACATTCCTTGACCAACTCGTTAATTCTTCTTTTAGCTCCTGCAGCTAACTGAACTAGCCAAGATTTCCCAAGATTGCTTCTTTGCAAATGAAATCTTTCCACCAACTTAATATATATATAACTATGACTAGCTCTTGAATCAATTAAAATAGCTACAGTTTGATCATTGATCTTACCTTACACTTCAATCATATGAAATTGAAATTCATCTTTCTTGTTGTCCAGGACTTCATAGATCCTTGGCATGCTTCTACCCATGTCCTCACGTGTATCATATTGTTTTACATTGTGAATAGTCTTCACTCTTTCACCTCTATGAGGTAAATCTCTGTACATGTGATCTCCCTCACAACCCCAACATTTAATAGGCTACTGCCTCAGCCTTTTTCCCATAGTTTCTAACATTTTAGGCTCATATTGAGCTAGCTTCCCTTGAGGACTATTTTTGAAGAATGTTGGCTTATGCCCTTTATTCATCTACTCCATATTTTCTTTCTTCTTGGCTTCCCAAGACTTTTGGAAAGTTGGACTTCCTCTATGTTGATCATAGAGGCACTTGGCTCTCCTTATTGCTTCCTTCAATTCCTTGGGATCATCATAATGTATATTATCATTGAATAATTAAGGTAATACACTCAGGAACCTTTGAATCTTGACCTGCTCATCCTTAATGAAATCAACATATCTCAACATCTCTAGGAATCTTGTCTCATACTCATCCATGGTCATGCTCCCAATCTTGAGTTCAAATAACTCCTTCATCTTCCTATCATAATAACACTTGGAAAAATATTTATTCTGAAAATAATTTTTGAACTACCTCCAAGTTATCCTCTTCTCATCAATGTGCTTTACTTGCACAAATTGGTCCCACCACATTGATGTTTTTCCCTTGAGCTAGTAAATTGCAATTCTACCTTCTCCCTATGAGGAATAATTGTGAAATTGGAAATAATTCCTCATCCCCAACAAACAAGGATATGCATCCTCATATTTCTTATTATCCCCATTGAAGTTAGGAGGTTTTATCTTCTTGAAATCCTCTTGTAATTCATCCACTCCAAAACTCCTCCAATGATTTTTTATGGGAGATAAACTTAGACTAATCTTCTCTCTCTTAACTGAGTGTCTTGGTGAGTGATGGTGATGTATACCAACACTTCTATATTCTTCCTTCTTGGCATGAGATCTGTGATCCTTTGACCTACTAGAATCTGTCTCTTTATCCACCTTCTTCTTTATTATGTCCAAGCTATGAAAAAGCTCAAGGTTTATTTGATTATGATACTCCTGAGCTTTCATAAGTTTCTCATTATCAACTTTATAACACATGTCTTTGCAGACTCTTTATGGTCTTTACTAGATTTATTCTCTCCTCTTTTCTTTCTCCATGACCATTTGATCCAGTCCTTTCATTACCCATGCTAACATACAACCCCATGACTTCATATTAATGGTTGTAAGTTCTCTATGCATGTCCCATGTCTATAGTCTCTTTGTTGATTATGTTCTATTCTATTTGTGCCCTTAATTCTGAAAAATGTGCATGCAATAGGATTTGTTAGATGAAATAATTCATCAAATCTATAAAATTATGCAAAACTCTTCCCTTAAAGTGCACCAGAACTCTTCTTTTTGATTTATTGTGAAATTTACTACTCAATTCATAGTTCTAGTTGAATATATAGATTCCTCTATTCAATACTTTTCCAATGACCATATTCAATACTTTTCCAATGACCATCTCCTTGCTCCATTATGAGTTCTAAGCAACAAGTTATAGTCGTCTAAACATTACCCATTTACTTCTTTTTGGTACCAAATGTTACAGGTGTCTTCTCCCTCCTCCTTTACACGTTTAGGTACCCATATTCACAATATAAATCCATGGACATATTATATGGTTCATTATCTTTCCATAGACTTCTCCTGCACCCTGAACCAACTTTTGAGCAAGGAGTTATGCCATATGAAAGTAAATTGGCACTGAAATTTAACTTGCATGGTTTCAGTTGCAACTTTCTCATACGAGATCCATTTTGAGAACAATTTAGCTCATTGGAAATATCTCTCTGATTTCTTTTATTTAATTTGAAAATATCATATGTAGTTCCTACGACACTTACAGTCTAAAAATTTAGAACTCCTAAAAATGTTGTTTAGGCCCTTAAAAATGCCCTGCAAGATTATCACCTTGACAACTACAAATGTTTCATAGAAAATCATTGATTTTCTATTGCGATAGACCACCAAATCAACTTGGACTTCTTGTTGAAAATTTTTCTTCTCTTTCCTCCTTATCTTATTCCTTTTTGAACCCTACACGTTCATCAATTTTGTATTACACACCAATATTCATCCCGCGCAAGTTCTACACAAGAATTGCCAATATTTAGCACACAAACATTGCACCAATATTAAGTGTGCATAGATTTTATACTGTGCACTAATATCTTGCGTGCTCAAATTTTGTGTTGCACACTAATACCTATTGCACACAACTTTTGTGTCATGCACCAATATTCCACACACATCACAACTCTGCTTTGTGTCGTGCTAATATTCATTGTGCACACACCACACTATTAGAAATAATAGGTGCGCTCATTTCACCGTAGACAATATAACAATATTTTCACCCAACCATAGGCACACAGGCCACCCCAGAGCACATTAACCTTGACAGAAAAAATAATTCCAGAAGAAAACCCTAGAACCAATAGCCAACCAAGGTAGTCTACCTCTCTCCAAAGCTAGCGTACCAAGAAAAAATTCCAAACCATAACCAAGCAGAAAGTCAAACCATAACCAAAGACCAAGTCACCACTGTAGCAGWTGTAGCTCTCCTCCAGYCATGTGCACCACTTGCCCTTATGCAGTTGTGAGAGTGAGTGTGACAAATGAGCTCTAGTGCCCTCTTATTTATAGTCCTCCAAGTGACCTAACTGGGCTGACTTCTACTTCTGGAGGATAATAATTTAATATAAATTATTATCTTGATTTGACTTGTCTTCTAAGKTTATTTCCTAACCTTCTAGGGTTTCCCTTGCTTCCTAGAATAATCTAGACTCGTCAAAGGTTACATGTAGAGGTTATTACCTCCYACAACTACCATAATATTAACACTCTGTTGACGATTAAAATCGCAACGAGTTTTTTTTCTCCCACAAAGTATTGATAAAGCCTATTATTATAAGATAACAATATAAATAATACTAGTAGGTGGGACCCCCTATAGATTGGGAGATAATATCTTGCTCTTATTTGATGTTTGTTCCACTGTTTGACACTACTTACATAGTTGATGAGATCTTGTTTTTATTGGCGATGGATTGGGCTTATTATGTGTTGGTTCTAATTGCGACAATTGAATGATGGATAAGGCATGTTATGTGTTGTTTGTCCTACTCTAGGCTCTAATTCCATGTTACGATGGCCTGTGTTATCCATTTTTATCATTGTTATATGTTCATCGATTCCTTAGTTTGACAGCTACATAATAAACATGCTAGCAACAACACATAAAAGAAATTGAAAAGAAATAAAATCAACCTAAGCAAAATGAAAAAGGAAGAGATCAGACTATGCTCTTATGCTACATGCATTGAAATTTAAATGGTTATTGTTAACCCTAGCAATAAGCAAATAGTTATGTGATTTGTTGAGTTATATGGAACATGGTTGATTTATGTTGTAAGTTGGAAATGGATGAATATGATTATGGGTCGCGCTATTGGAAATTAGTGGGTGATGGTTTTGATACATGGTTTAATTGAATGAGTTAATGGGAAGCTTGTTGGTGTGTACTAAGAAATTAA
>JASDQU011027998.1:51890-62474 GCA_032191745.1 Picea mariana
TAATTTCCTACAAGATAAAAATATTCAATTAAACATCATACAAATGGGTTACTAACAATTACAAATCCGTGAATTATAACTTCTACACCATTGTTTATGAATTTGGGTTTCTCTTAGGATTGTTGAGTAAAAGGATTTTCGATAAAACCATGGGTCTTATAAGAGTTTAAAATTTGTTAATTTCATTCTGCAAGATCATTTTTTATTTCATTGAATTAATTAATTCATCCACAAGAAATGTCGATGAGCTCCGAGGAAGATTCCAGTCAAGGTGTCGAGAGGAAAGATCAAAGAAACAAATGAAGGTTCACAGAACTAGCTAATAGAAATTGAACACATTGTTGTCCTTGTGAGCCACCAAAACCAAAATTAATATGCAGCGGAAAGATACATAAACAGATCAAACATATGACAAACATAAAACATAGAGATTAATGTGGTTCACCCAACTTTGGATTACGTCCACCAAGCAGAGGTATTGATTCTCTTAGTGTTCATAGCATGAAAATTACAACAGGCTCTCAATCTTTTCTAACCTGCTCACACCACTCATCTCCTTCTTGCCTCTACGGTCATACATGAATTTATATCATATTGATTATTAAATGCGCTCCTATCCATATTCTAACTTGGTTTTAAATGTGCTCCTATCCATATTCTAACTTGGTCTAATTAGTTACAACCAACGTTGAATAATAGGATCCAAGATCCATTCTTGGAGGAATTCATTGTCACCAAATTCCAACAATTTCCACCTTGACAACAATTAACTTGATACCTTGCTCCTTCTTTTGTTCATCACMTTTTCTACAAGCCAAGAGAAGTCAAGCACCATCGTAGCTTCTCTAAAAGTACTAGTTTTGTGAACATGTCTGCRCAGKTTTATTTTGTATGAACTTTTTCAAGAGAAATTCCACCTTCATCGATGACTTGTCTTACAAAATGGTACTTAATAGGAATATGTTTAGTTTTACTATGGTAGGWTGGATTCTTGGCCAAGTGAATAGAACTTTGACTATCACARAGTAGCTTTACTTTGTCCTGCATCCTTCCAAACTCACCAAACAAACCTTTTAACCAAACCGCATCTTTGCAAGCATGTGAAACAACTATGTATYTTGCTTCTATAGTGGATAAAGCAACAATGCTTTGTAGCTTTGACATCCAACTAATAGCTCCACCTGCAAGAGTAAATACATATCCTAAAATTGACCTCATTTTGTCCAAATCACCTGCAAAATCAGAATCARCATATMCACARACTAACTCACAGTCAATGTTATAGGTGATACAATAATCACTTGTGCCCCTCAGATACTGAAGCACCCATTTCACTGCTGCCCAGTGCTCTTTACCTGGATTTTCCATATATCTGTTGACAACCCCAACTGCATATGAAATGTCTGGTCTTGTACTAACCATCGCATACATTAAACTTCCTACTACATTAACATATGGTATTCGAGACATATTTTCCTTTTCTTCTTTTGTACTAGGACATAAACTTGAAGAAAGCTTAAAATGGGAAGCGAAAGGTACAGAAACTAGTTTCACATTGTTCAATCCAAACCTCAAAAGTATTTTCTCAACATATTGTTGTTGTGACAACCAAATCTTACCATTCCTCCTTTCTCTGAATATCTCCATGCCCAAAATCGGCTTTGTTTCTCCTAGATCTTTTATATCAAACGTCCTAGCCATTTGAGCCTTTAACATGTTGATCTCAATTATGTGTTTTCTTGCTAAAATCATATCGCCAACATACAATACTAAGATAATGAATATGCCATTATTCAATTTATTAAAGTAAACACAATGATCATACTCACTCTTTGTATAATTTTGGCTCATCATGAAAGAGTCAAATTTCTTGTACCATTGTCTGGGYGACTGCCTCATACCATACAATGATTTATTGAGCCTGCAAACAAATTTCCTGTTGAGATTCTGAACAAACCCTTCAGATTGTTCCATGTAAATCTCCTCATCCAAATCTCCATGTAATAAAACAATCTTAACATCTAGCTGCTCCAACTCCAAATCAAGTGACGCAACTAATGCTAACACAATTTGAATTGAAACAATCTTAACAACTGGTGAAAAATATCATGAAATTCATTACCTTATTTCTGAGAATATCCTTTCGCAACCACCCTTTCTTTGTATCTTTCTACCTTATCATCAACACCCTTCTTCAGCGTGTAGACCCACTTGCAACCTATAGTTTTCCTGTCTCTTGGAAGTTCTTCCAGGTCCCATGTAGCATTCTTCGCTAAAGCATTCATTTCATCCTTCATTGCTTCTTTCCATTTTTCACGGTTAGAACCCTCCACAGCTTCCTGATAGCATAAAAGTTCATCATTATTAGTACTTAAATAAACTGATGAAAAAAAAATCATCATACCTTCTCGGAGGAACTCTGACCTGTGTAGACCTCCTTAGGGAATTTTATGGCTCATCCACAATTTTTTTATTGTCGTCATCATTCATGTTTTCCTCTACAAGAACCTCTTCATGAACATCTTCAGAAGCTTGTTCATGTTCACTCTCATCTGTAGTTTAATGAGTTTTAAACTGAATCTGTTGATACCTAGGTACTTCTACTTGTTTCATTTGAACATCTACATCTGATTTGATGAGATATGATTCATCCAATATTACATCTCTTTTAATGATTATCTTGTGGGAAGTAGGATCCCACAAGATGTACCCCTTAATAACATCACCATATCCAACAAATATAATCCTTTTTTATTTTGGATCTAATTCAGAATGTTGATATTTCGGAATTAGAGCATAGGCTTCACAACCAAAAAATTTAAGTTTAGAATAATTACAAGGGTGACCTATCCATACCTCTTCAGGAATCTTGCACTCTATTGACTTCCATGGTGATTGATTCACGAGATAAAAAGTTTTAGATACCGCTTCTTCCCACAGTTCCTGCTGCAAGTTGGCATTACTAAGCATAATCCTTGCTCTCTCTAGAAGACTCATGTTCATAAGTTCAACAACTCTATTTTTCTGAGGAGTATAGGTAGTAGTTTTATGACTATCAATCCCAAACTCCTTGCAATAGTTCTCAAATTCCATTGATGTAAATTCACCACCATTATCAGTTTTTAAACATTTAATGGACCTAGGAGTGATATTTTCCACTAAAGCTCTAAACTACTTGAAAATAGTAAACACATCAGCCTTTCTTTTCAACATATAGATCCACACCTTCCTAGAGAAATCATATATAAAAGTAACAAAGTATGATGAACCTCCATAAGAAATAGTAGTGGATTGTCCCCAAACATCAGAATGGATATAATCAAGGATTCCCTCACTGGTGTGTCTTTCGGTTTTAAATCTCTCCCTATTTTGTTTTCCATAAATATAGTGCTTGTAGAAATGTAACTTTAAAGACTTTAGATTAGGAAGTAACTTGCGATCAGATAATACCTTCAATCCTCTTTCGCTCATATGGACTAACCGTTGATGCCAAAGATGAACAAAATTGTTGTCATTATTGGATACAATTGTCACATGATCTGACTTAGTTCTCCCTTCTAACAAAAATAGGTTTCCAACCTTCTTTTCTTTCATAACCAGTAGGATTCCTTTGTAGAACTTAATAACTCCACCTTGAGAAGTACTTTTATATTCTCTAGTATCTAAGACTCCCAAAGAGATTAGGTTCTTCCTAAGATCAGGTACATGTCTCACATCAGTTAGTATATTAACAGATCCATCAAACATCTTAATTCAAATGCTACTAATTCCCACAACTTTACATGATATATCATGTCCCATGTAAATAATTCCATCATCTATAGACTGGTAAGTAATAAACCAGTGTCTATGAAGACATATGTGATTTGAAGCACCAGAATCTAATATCCAACGTTGATCATAATGTGAAACAATACCAATTGTTAAAACTTCATCATCCATACCTAAAATTGTTGTTGAACCTGTTTTAGTTGTGCTTTCTTCCTTTGTCTCTTTTTGAGGGTCTTCTTTGGAGGCTTGTTTTCGCTTCCAACAATCCTTCTCTAGGTGTCCAAATTTTCCAAAAAACCAACACTTAAGCTTTCTCTTCTTTCCCTTCAAATTTGACTGAGAGAAATCCCTCTGAACATGTATTCTTTCCTTAGGTATTCCTTTGACCACCATCACCTCAGATGTAGAGGTTTCTAAATTGGATTTCTTCCTTGTTTCCTCAGACAGTAAAGCTCCAACAATAACGTCAAACTCAATACTTTCTGTTGAACTAAAACTAATAGAGGTAACAAAGTGATCCCATGACTCGGGGAAAAAAACCAATAATTTAATCGCCTTGTCTTTAGATTTTTAATTTCACTCCCATGCTAGTCAACTAGACTAAAAGAGTATTAAAAGTATTTAAATGATCATATATTTAGGTACATTCCTTCATGCGCAAACTGTACAATTTTCTTTTAGGAAGATCTTGTTCATCAAGGATTTCATCATATACAAGATTTTCAACTTCATCCACAAACCAACTGTTGGCTTCTAGGTAACAATGTTGAACATAACATCATCGGCCAAACAAAAACATATGGCACTCAATGCTCTCTCATCAATCTCTTCCCACTCTTCATTTGAAATGGTCGCGGGTTTCTTTGATTTTCCCAAAAGAACCTTCACCACGCCTTGTTTCACGAGTAGATCGTGCATCTTGAACTTCCAGATCTCAAAAATATTCTTTCCATTGAACTTATGAATTTCAAACTTAGCACTCTGAGTTTTCTCCATTTTAGTCGTCTTTATTCTTCTCGGCCTTTGTTGTCTCCACTCTTATTTGATCTGCCATGCACGTCCTTGGGAAGTGGGCACCATATAAAATCCACTCGATGTTGGTTGCTCAAACCCACTCCAATGTAAAGGCAATGACCAGAGAGATGAGAACTCTTGTTACCAGTACACGAATTTAATCCAAACCAAATAGGCAATGCATCATGAACACTATACTCCTAGCCCAATCAATCGAAAATTTCTTATTGGATGCAGAGCAAGTGAAAGTGCGAAGAGGATTGTGGGCACCATATACATCGGTGCCCCCTTCCAAAGGAGAGACCTGCACTGGTTTCTAAGACTTGAAATTCATAAGTGTCCCTTGAAATCGATGCTCCCTTCACTAGGGGAGCCTAACGCTGATTTGGAAGCAGCACTACCTATACCAAGAGATCGGATCGATGCTTCCTTAGGCAGATAACCCAGTGCTGAAGTAAAACAATGATGCTCCCTTAAGGCAAAGCGACTAGCATTGAACTAATATCAGTGCTCCCTTTACCTTCTGACCCTAGCTTGGGTTTGAAAATGAAACTCCCTGCGCAAACATATGGGACTGCTCTTCTTTGTTTTTAGTGGCTCATCCAGCAAGGCTCTGATACCATTTGTTATCCCTGTCATATACCAAAACAAAAACTAATATGCATCGAAAAGATACATAAACAGATCAAACATATGACAGAAATAAAACACAGAGATTAATGTGGTTCACCCAACTTTGGCTTATGTCCACCAAGCAGAGGTATCAATTCTCTTATTGTTCATAGCATGAAAATTACAGTAGCCTTGCAGGATCTCAATGTTTTCTAACTTGCTCAGTCCACTCATATCTTTCTTGCCTCTACGGTCATACATGAATTTATAGCATTTCATACACAGTTACATAAGAAACTGATTATTAAATGCACTCCTATCCATATTCTAACTTGGTCTAATTAGTTACAACCAACGTTGAATAATAGGATCCAAAATCCATTCTTGGAGGAATTCATTGTCACCAAATTTCAACACGCACCATACAGGATGATTTCCTAATCATTCAACTTCCAAGAGCCAAGGAACCTTTGTTATGGCCAGTCTTTAGCACACAAAATCAAGTACTCAAGTTCTTCTACCAAGATTGTTCAACATAGAGATTTGGTGGTTAGAGAAGCAGATGCTAAATTTTTCATGAACATCAAGAAGTCTCAATTGTATTTTGTGGCATCCAGGGCACCAATTTTCCCCTGTTCTAAATCTATCCTATCGAATGGAGGCCATACAATTTTTAACATTAGTATGTTTGTAAATGCGATGGGGAATTCTGTAGTTTCTTTCTTAGAAGATCAATTGGAGAAATATTATAATCTTTAGAAACATGAAGTCATGTTGGTTACCTCTTTTGTGAATGACTTATGTGACAAAAATGTTGTTGAAAAAATGATATCCACTTGGTGGAAAGAGGACAAGAAATTCATGAACATAGCTAGTGGGGGATGGTACATAATGACCAATTTGAAAGAACCATACAAGTACATATGGAGAAAATGAATATTCCATATTTTCATATGCATGCCTCTCTTTGGCATACATATTGGATAAAACCAAAAGTTTCTTTAATTGGGGAGATATCTTGTCTAATCAATTGAATATTGTGATTGAGGAAAATATGCATGCCTCTCTTTGGCATACATAATGGATAAAACCAAAAAGTTTTTTAATTGGGGAGATATCTTGTCTAATCAATTGAATATTGTGATTGACCAAGTTCATAAGGTTAAAGAGACAATTGGTATAGTTTTCCTTTTTATATGGCCTCTTACTTATTGGATGTTGTGTGCTACAAACCTATTTCCTAGACTAAATCTTAGTTCACATAGATAAAAATCCCTCATTCATGTATACTTTCAAATATTATGGGAGAATAAGTACAAGTAGAGATATATAGAAATTTGTGATCTTTTCTTGGGAATGTTATATTCCATCATTTACAAGAAGATTACTCTAGATTAATGGATGACACTAAGAAGATGAAAAATTATATTGATAATTAGTACATTCAAGAAGGTTCACTTATATAATGATCTTTTGTGCAATAGTAGCACCTCATCATTTTGTGAAATATGTATAAGATCAATTAGTTATGGGGAAGATCAATTATCCAATGGTCTATCAAGGGTTTAATTATTTATTATTGAACGAGGTAAAGAAGACAAATTGTATACCTCATGGTTACATACTAGGCCACTATTTCATTAGGTCTTAAAGCATGCCAGACAATAAGTGGTTAGTCATTTCTAATACCTATTGTCATTGGGAAATTTTAGAAGGCATGACCCAATGGGGATGGTTGCCAAAAAATGTGATTGGTTGTTTGTATCTTGGTCTTATATCCATGAGAAATGGGAAGATGAGTTATTCCTATAGGATTCTCATTATTGGAATGAAGTACTGGTAAGAATGAAGTATCCTTGCATTACATTTTTTAAAACTTTGTCCATAGAAGATCAATTTGTTGAGATATAAAGAGTACTACCTATGAGAGAGCTGAGAAAGAAGTTGAATAATCCCAAAGATTGGAAGAAATCAGATTGAAAGAAGAGGAAAATTTGAAGGTTTTCCAAGATGAGAAATTAATATTACAGTAAGAAAAGGAACCCCAAAGGCAACAAGAACAATATATAAAGATAAAACAATTAGAAGAGGAGGCTATACAACAAGAGTTAGAATCTAAAAGAAAGGTTTCTGAGGTGGAATTGAGGAAGAGGGATTTGCAAATTCAAAKAGAAAAGTAAAWGTTAGAGTTCAAGAARATGAAGAAGATGAATCCAAAGAGAAATAGGATATAGATGAAAAATAATGKACCATTCCACAACAAACATAAGGTGAGAAATCTGAGAACCAACTTGTAGGAATATCCAATTCACCGACTTGAATAAGGCCTGTGCATATTTTCTTGAGGAAAATAGAAAACATCAAGAGCATAAAGGGGATGAGGATGAACATGAGGGAAATATATTGGGGATGGATAACATGGTTCAAAGGATTTCCCACAATATTTCTAATTAGGTCCATAAGTTGCAAAAGAATCGAACGATTGACAAAGGAGAGGAGAATGAGATGGATCATTTTCATACCCCTAGCATCTTGGAAAATATTTTATCTCGGGGTGATCTACAAATCCTAGACCCTGTGCATGGAATTACTCAGAATCCATTGCTTATAATCACAGTAGGCATCCCATTTTCAAAAGAACACGAAAAATAAAAAGAATTAGTGTAGACAATGAAATAATATTCATTGTAGAGGATCCTTTGCTAGATACCAAGAGAATGAATATCAACGAGCTCTTATTTTCTATGGTGGAAATAGATTATCGTACCATTTTCAAGGCTATGGATGATGAAAGATAAACTTATAAGATGAGAAAGGAACTTCATTTCTTGAGAAATTAAGTAGGCTACTATAAAGGATCGCTTGATGTAGCCAATTTAATAGAATATATTCATGAAGAAGATAGTATACATGCATAGGTAAGATTGATTTTCATCGCAAAGATTGCAGAGATTTGAGAGGAAGCCCTACAAATGTTATTAGTACACAAATAAATCATGAAGTGGCATGAGAGACAAGCATGAGARACAAATAAATCATGAAGGATTTTAACAGAAGTGATCAACCAAATACAAGAGTCATTGCAATATTGGAATGAATTTTCTTCTCTATTAAAGGATCAGGTATATGAGGAATGGATGGCAATCATGGAATTTTGGAAGTTTGTAAATTATGAAATGATRGATGAAATATAGTTAGCCAATTTTGGTCGACCGATAGAGTTTCGGYTGATTGATGAATTGTTCCATATTTAGAGAGGGTAGGAAAAAGGCATGAAGTCAAGTTCAAAGGAATTACATCAATAGAATCTGTCCACATACATAATTTATTGTTTAAATAAATCATAATTCTYCCTAAATTTAGTGTTCACATACATAATTTTATGCTAACTCTCTTCCGACAYCAATTTCAATGTTTGTTAAATGAGTTGGTAGGAACACTTTAGCATTCAATTATGAGGAGKCTTGAAAAATTGAATTTSAAATGAAAGGGTGTGATTAAGGACAAACYGCTCTAGGAAAGAAAAATATAACTCCACCCCMAAAAAATCTCATTTTSACTAGACCCCAAACAAAAAAACCCATGAATAGTAAAGAAAAGAAGTCCATGGACATGGAAAGTATGTATWAGAGAATGATTAAAAACTTGTCAAATAAGACAATTGACATGAAGAGGAGTTATGGAAAAGGAACCTTGAACAAAAGTCCATACAAGCCATTCTTTAGAAGGCTTTTCCCCCAAAAGATATTGAACCACCCCCAATGAACCTAAATGTCAATATGGAATAAGTAGCTATGGATAATTATTATAACTATCATCAAGAAAACCATACTGAGAATACATTTCCACAATGGATAAATGTTATGAATTGTATTCAATATATTATCACATGGTTGTGCTCAATTTTAGTAAGTCAATGAACATTTAGAAAGAGTTCCAATTGGATACTCATATGAGAAGACTCATGAGACAACTATGGTGTTATGCGATATGTTACTTGGGGTAAATTTGACTGATGATCATGATATGGAAATAGAGAATCTAACAGTGAAGACTAAGAGTAAAGTAGCTCCCACATAGTTACAACCAATTTTCCCTCAAACCATAAGGAATGTCAACCCTAACAACAAACGTTTTCTTGTGACATATGGCTTACCTTGAGCTACAATAGTGGAATGAGATCCCATGTAATATAATGTCGTGGAATATTTCAAGAAAATTAATTGCTATGAAGTATTGAAATATGAGGTCCTCTAATTCTACAAAATCCATGGATAAAACAATTGATAATGGTGCACGAAAAGTATTGGTAAATGTGGAACTCATGGGAAAAAATATAGATCCTTAACTCCGCCATTTTTGTTGACTTTTGAAGTATCCAATCATAACGTATATAATTGTTTAGTTTACTTTGGAGATTCTTCGAATGTGATTCCGTATTTAGTATGAAAAAAATTAAATGCAACCCCAACCGAATGTTTTATTCACGTTATGCAACTAGATATGTTTGAGGTAAAAGAGATTGGTGAGTCAAAATATATCATGATTAGAATAGCCTCCAATCCCAAGGTTCATCAAGTTATTGACATATTTGTGGTTGATATTCTATAGTTCTTCTACTTAGTCTATATTGGTCGCAAAAATTGGAGGGTTACTTTGCTTGATATTGGTCTCAAGTCTAGCTCCCATGGAATGAGAAACCCCAAAAAAAAACAGAATGAATAGGGAAAAGTATATGAAGCATATAATTACAGAGATTAAAGAAAATAATAAACCATCATCTTTTGAATGTGCTATTCTTGAAAATTAGACCTTAAATTCCCATTTTGGAAATTTCATCACTCTAACTTCCAAAATACCTGAAAAACAAAAATCTAAAATGAAACTGCAATATTATTTATGTCTTGAAATGGAATTGGTACTGACATTGTAAAAAATGTAAATATTACTGCATCTAAAAAAATTAAAAAAATCAGGCAAAAACAAAACATACATATTGATGATGTATGAATTTTGTATTTTTATGGGTCCAAGTTTCTGAAAGGAGCTAGAGCTATTTGTATGATAATTGATCCATAAAGTAAACAAAAACTTCCTTTCATGTATATTATATTTGTATTTTTATGGGTCCAAGTTTCTGAAAGGAGCTAGAGCTATTTGTATGATAATTGATCCATAAAGTAAACA
>JASDQU011028001.1:6371-18890 GCA_032191745.1 Picea mariana
TACCTTTTGATATTACTTTGTCTGTTCATTTATTCCTAAAAGTACTTTTTCATTCGATTTCATTGTGAGTTGTCTTCTCATTAGCTACTCTCTATTATCCCATTGATCCACACTTTCATTGTTCATGATTTATAAAGTTACCAAGCATCCTTAGCCTACAACCCTAAGGAGTTTCTTGGAGTGATAACACTCTGGTTATTTGGACCTTCTGACTCGACACACTCTTTGCAGTAGTAGTCCTTCAACCTTATTCACTTAGCCTATGCACACCTTGCATGACTTTGTGCCTTGCTAGCACTTCTTCCTGTAAAGACAATTTGAATCTCCTCTGAGAGTTCTGAGATGAAACTCATAGCCTGTTGACGCACTCCTTGCGGACCCTCCATTGCACTCTTTGTAGGAGTTATCATAAAGAGAAACAACTGAAACTCATTCTCCCTTTATCCAGAATTCAAACATTCAACATAGAATTCTAGAGCATACACACACAAATTTCATGGAAATAAGATGCACCCAGAGAGTATAAAGTAGTATGCAACATACCATTCAACAGGTGGTTCCAACAACCATACAAACACATATATTGGAATCAAAGCTTTCTTCTATTAATTCCAGTGCTCCTATACATGGTAAATAACAATAGCTAGAATGCCTAAAATTCTTTGTTCTCCTCTACAACTCTACAGCTTATGAATTCTGAATTATGTTACAATGATACAAGGGTTGAGGGTGTCTATCATCTGTTTTCCCTCCTATGCTCCTAAAATGTCTAATCTATTAAATTAAATCTACCTACTTGCATTAAACAAAATTAAATTCCTATTACATCCGTGGATAGGAACATACGCTCTAAAATCAGTTTGGATATTCAGATATAAATGCAACTGCACTTTCCTCCTGTCCATTACATTAATGTTTCAGACTTTGAAATTCACAACGTTTCCACAAAAACGTATTTAATTGCATATGCATGTCCAACTGTCTCCTTGGTTTTAGGCATGCACTTGGGCTTTATACGATGCTCTTGCATCACTAGGTGTGTGTGAAGTAACTCCAACAATGACAATACCTAACGTTAGTGGAGATGAATATAAATATAAAATTAGTCATGGGGAATGGCTCAAAATGACAAGGAAAAATTGCAAAACTCCTTCTGGGGTATGTATTTATTTGAATGGTGAATATTATAAGTGGTGGTATAGCTTTGATAAAGATACTAGATGAAGCACTACATGGGAAGTATTTGAAGAATTATTCTCAAACAAATGGATCAAGGACTCAAAAATGGAGGAAATGTATAGAATTCAAGATGAGTTAAAAGAAGCAAAGGAAGAGATAAAGAAAAAAAAAAGATGAGTTCTCTAAGATGCAATCCCTTAATTAATCACTCATTAACGAATTTAATAACTTAAATCAAGAAAAGAGTATCCAAGAAATGTGGGAAAAGGAATATTCAATGGAAGAATTGAAAAAGAAAGATGAAGATAGATATATATTACAAAACCATAATAAAAAAATATCGGATGAGGTTAAGAGATTGAAAGAAGAAAAGAAGAATTGTCAAAATCAAGAAGAAAGAAGGATATTGGATAAAGAATCTACCAAAATAATTGAAGAGGAAATTTTCAAGAAGGTTGAAGAATCCCTAAATACTAATGAGGTAAAATCATAAATGAAATCTAGAATCGAAGAAGGTCATCAGAATTTGATAAATGGGGTGACATTGCAGCTTCAAAAGGAGAAAGAAGACAATATTCAAGAAGGTCACCAAAAGATACTTGAATAAGTTGAACTCCATATAGAGGATGTACATTCCAAATATGATGGTATTGTCTCCAAGGATAGAACAATCAAAGAGAAACAAAGGAAGATAGAGGATTACATTGTATCTGAAAATAATATACGGGAAATGCACATGCAAAATGAAGAAAAACCATAAAAAGTGGAACCATATCAACACCCTCATTACCAAGAAACATTTCAAGGAATACAATAAGGTCGATATCAACATTATCAAATAAAAAGATGGAATACTTCTCAATATTCATGGAACAAGGAATGACCAAACTATTCTTCAACAAGATATTATCAGAGGCCAACAACCACTACAAATTGGAGAAGCTTCAACAACAATACATGGAATCAACGGAAAGAAAATTATGTAACAACTAGCCTCAAAGGATTACGACTGGAAATAATTGATTTTGGATGGATTGATCATCAACAATGGAATGAAAAAAGAAGAAACATAATAAAATCATATTACTTGGTTTCATCACATGTGAAGCCTTTAATTGCAAAGCTTTGAGGACAAAGTTTTTTGAAGGAGGGTACTATGTTATGACCTAAGGGGGGCATATATATGGATAAATGTTTATGATATGAACCCAAGGGATGGAATATATAGGCCTAAATGTACATGTAATGTGTAAATATATATGTAATACGGTCGGCCTAGTAGTAAAGGGGCCTCATGTGCAAGTGTGAATGGCTATATATAAGAGATTATGTATTGATTATTTGGAAGGGAATTGTGAAGTATGAATGGTATTTGGTTATTTGGAGGGGGTTGCCCTATTCTTTAAGGATTTATTGTGTAAATTATCTATCTTGGAGTTGTGATCCATGCTCACATTCTGTACATGGTGTGTAATTCTATTATTTTATGATATTTTGAGCATTTGGATCATTACAAAACCATTTTTCCCTAGTGGAGTTAAGCCCCAACTTGTGGGTGACCCCTTGCTGAAATATTATGAGCAACAGAGTCTATGGATGGGAGGAATGTCTGAGTTTTGTGTGCAGTTGGTGACTTTCATACAAGATAAGTGTTATTTATGTGCTTCTCTTATTTACTGTGTGCTTAGTTAAATATTTTTGTTATGGGTTTAATTCTTGTATGTTGTTGCATATACGTAATTGTCGATATTTTGTTTAATGTTGTTTGTGCATGTAATTATGGTTCTTATAGCCTATATTTGTAGTTGTGCATGGATATGAAAAATGTTGATAGTATTTTTTATTAATTTAACCTTGTGATTTTGGTTATGAGTTTTCAAGAAGAGGTTTGAATAGCCATAGAAAAAATATGTGTGCGTCAGGGGCTAGAGATACATGTGTGCATAGGGAAGCACTATGCTGCACAAGTAGGAAATATTTGGTAATGATGCTAGAATGGGTGCACGCACAATAACTCTATGTGTTCAATGTTCTTGTGCATAGTTGTATTGAGTTACTTCCACCATGTTTTTAAGTTATTTTAAAATAAAAAAAGCTAGTGTCACCCGAATCATCTTGAGGTTGAGGGAATTAATTCAAGTGATACTGCACAGACTAATGTGTAGTAAATAATATGCGCAATGCATTTTGGAATAGAATTGTTTAGTAGTAAGTTGGATGATGTTATATTATGTTTGGTTAGAGCTACAAGAGTTGATATTGGTGACATGGCCTAGCCTAGGGTGTCTGGGGATATTACATTCTGGTATCAGAGCATATTTTGGGAGAAGTGTGTGGCGTAGCCCAACCTAGGTGGATAGGGATGTTACAAAGACCACACATAAATGGTTAGTGTTCTCAATGAGTCCCATTCATAGGTTTCTCATCCAACATTAGTACAATCAAACTTTCTCGCCTTGCAAAAGATAAAATTGATCATTGAGCACATTTGCACCTTGCAGTTTCAGAACGAAAAAATCCAAGACCAGTTGCAACATCTAACCCCAGGTGGAACGACCCTCCAACAACAAGTTAGTAAAGTGATCAATGTTGTTGAGGAGACTCGTAACCATGCCAAAGGATTCACCACACTGGTCACTTAAAGATTCAAATTGTGGGATATTTGACAAACCCTCTAGAACTGGCGACTCTCTATGATCATACATGTGCACTAGAATCTAACGTTCCATAGAAAAATGAGATGTCAGATCTCTTCCCCCAAAAGAGTGTGTCGCGACTATATAGGTAGTTGCTACATGAATAAAGGAGATCACTTCTGCAATGCCTAAGAAACAAAGGATGAGAGAATTAATCATGCCAATGATCGACAAAAATACCGACTAGTATACTCAGCTCTCAAAAATACAATCCACTACCATACCCCTCATTGAGTATCTCAACAACACTGATCTCACATCTGTGACAACCATAGGTGACGTTGCAAAAATGACCATCCATATTAACCAGACGATTCAAGAGAATTTTGTTGAGCCTGAGAATCAATTCTTGGAATTCATGTATAACCTCAAGTGCATGGTGTCATCAGTCACCGATATCATTCCATAAAGTAGTTGATTCAAGGAAAAGATAGATAATAGCAATGGGGGGCTATTGGAAACCAAATTTTTGGGTTTGGTTTTGTGTGCATGAAAAAAAAACGTTGTTCACGTTCATTCCGTAATTTTTCATGAACCAAAGGAAATGTGCAATGAATTTCATAAAGTGCACATTGGACCAAGGATTTTCAACAGTGTACCAAACATAAATACTACCAAGTGCACGCCGGTCCGAGTTTTTTCAGTTGTGCTGGAAACCAAGCAGATGCTTGTCGAAATAAAGAAAAAAACATTTGGAAATCTCCCAGAATGATTATTGCCCACAACATATGAAGAGGTGGGGTGGCCGGAAGATGATCTGGCCATGCAATTGAGAATTCCCTTGATGCAGAGAGTCTACACAGAGCGCTGGTAGGCACCAGAAGCATGCGAAGCATTTGGAGAAGAAAAGCATGTGGAGTAGAGTAGAAAGAGATAACGCTCCCCACCAAAAAATGATATAAAAAGGAGCTCTAATCTCAGAACAATATTTATCTAGTTAGTATGTGAAATAGTTGATTGGCTATCAGGCTCAAGCTCACTCCAAGCCTATTATAGTCCTGTGATGTTTTGAATATATTCTTGTGTCTTTGTTATATCGGATCCTAAGGAAAGGAACATGGTGCATTCTATTGTATTCCCATTCTTTTACATAGTAATGATATGAAGTTATATGGCTATCCTAAGAAATTGGTAAGTGCATTGTATATCTCCGTGTGATGGAATTCTCCCAATAATAAAGATATTTTAATTCTAATCTATTCCGTGTCTATTGTGAATGAAAAAAATATGTGTTTGTATTGTTATAATTCTTAGTCCTTGATATATTATCATATCTGAGTTACATGGATGCTAATTGTAGTAATGCTTCATATGTTTAATCCTTCATCTCTGAAGCAATACCTTATGGTATATGTGTTCCTCTCTGCATCTTGGGTAAGACCATCCTCGTCCTCGGCCAAGGATTGATATGTTAGTTCTCTAAGGTTTTGTTGGACACACTCTATATGAACCCTAGGTCTAAACCTCCCTAGTGTTAAGAAGTTTGGTGCACGTGAAAGTTTGGACCAAAACGATGACACTACACCCAACAACCCTATGGGGGATCTAAAACCACCTTACAATACAACACCATCTACCTATCAATATGGGATGACTCTATAGGGAAATTTTTTAAACCAGGACATAACCAAAAAAATTGAAAAACTATGCAAACTAAGGCAGTGTATATAAATGGTCAATAAGTGCACTAAGACAATGCAAAAGATTAGCGAAAAACTACATTGTTATAGTGCATAAAAATGGGCAGAATCTACAATGAGATGAAAAAAACTATGTTGGACTTGAAATAGAAAAGTGAAGCTTCTAGGTTGAAGCTGAGATAGAAACAAGTTTCCAAATGAGGGAATTTATATGAAAAAATGAAGAATATAAAAAAAAGAATAAACTTCAAATTCAAGCTCTATTAATGTAAGGTACGAAAGATAGAAAGCACACCCACAATTGGGGAAGAATATCTAGATCAACTCACTATTAGAGTGGCCAATTTGTTGGTGGGTTTTTTTCACGAGGGTAAGAAAAAACTCGTTAACTTGATGGTTTTCGACCAAGAAATAGACAAATGATAAATGCACATAGAATTATAAACCCTAGTGATTTTCACATAAATTAAACCCTAATCCATTGCTTCCTTGGTATGATCGAACTCCAACCCTAATTAACAAAAAAGGAGGGAAAATAGAATATGGAATCAAGATAAGAGGGTTCTCAAGATTTCAGTGGTATTCTAGTACAATAATCCACTTGTGGTATTTTAATATGGATTAGTGACCTTGATAGATTTATTTATAGTTGTATGTTGGATAATCCACTTGACATGGTATTCCTTATAGCGGTTGAATATGACTAGATTAGTGGTTAATAATAGAAACTAGGGTTAGATTAGGTTCACACATAACTAACATGTAATTACAACAACTTGGGTACATTGAATAGGCCAAAAATTGCTTAAAAAATAATGGGTTTTGAGGTAGTGCAATTTTTTGGTTTTTATCTCCATTGTTTACATGCACATAATGGGACAATACCTATGCTAGCCATATTAGGTCATTTTATGGGGTTGAATTATCCTATTTTAGCAATTTTTAGGTCATGTGATGGTGGAATGGAAGAGAGTTTGAGGTTTATGCATACCAAAGTGATATATTTAGGTACAAATGCTCAAAATGGTGCAAGTGAACAATTTTAAGGTGATAACAATATATTTGTCATAGGTAGGGTATCCAAATATTGAATCATAGAAGTTCTTATTATGATAGGCCACCGTATACCCATGTTGAGTGAGGACTACATTAATGACGTAATCTGAAGCATTCATCTCAACCTCGAACAACTATTGTAGGTCTAACAGAATGAGGAGTGGTGTTGAGTAGAGGTGGTGTTTCAGATCCTTGAATGCTTTCTATTGTGCCTAAGACTAAACAAACTTTGCTTTGGCTCCAACCTTGTTCATTTGGCTAAGTTGCTAAGTAATATGAGATAACCTTGAGATGAACTTGTGGTAGAAGTTGGCAAGGACCAAGAATATGTGGAGCTCTCATATTGTCTTAAGGACTAGCTAATCATGAACAAGAACGATGGAAGTCCACTCAAGAACCTTTGCATTTTCACCTTCTCATCATTTATAAAACCTACATGTATTAGGAGCTCTGAGAAATTCCTCGCATATTCATACATTATGTATCCTAGACATTGAATTATTTGCATGCCAAATGAGCACTAAGAAAATTTCCACGCTTTAGGTAATCGAGGATATCATTAATTGGGAGAATGTATACTGGAGGTGCTCACCTTCACCTTCACCCACCCCTTTGAGTGTAGGTGCTCACCTTCCTTAGGATCATCTGGCTCTTTTGGCTAGACCTTTGTGGTTCCACGTTAATGATCTATTTTCCCTTATCCAACTCAAATTTAATTCCAAGATAAAATCGTATTCTAAGGATTTCAGCTCACCCAACAATGATAGTTTAAAAATGCATTCATCAATGTTGTGCGAAGGGATTTTGTGGATATTACACCACTTTGTAGTGTCCTTATTTGACTTTCCATTACTCTTCTTTGCATGTGGCTTGAACTAGTTGTTCTGAAGTTGGTTATCCTTTATTTGTCCTTTGTTTTTATAATTAGGGATGCATTTACCATTATTTTGTTGTGGATGATTTGCATACCCAAATTCTCTCTTTCTCTTCTATAAAAAATTTTGCTCAATCTTGATAGCATACCACTAAGAAACTCAAGATAGTGAGGAGTTGTCCAAAAAATTCATTATATTTAGATGTACCTGTGTATGCCACTAATATATTTTAGAACCAAGTGTTTCTTGAAGTACATGATACCTAGCTTTGAATGAAATGTATGGAAGGAATTGATGTTCTCCAACACCACTTGGTATTTCTCCTAGCATAAAGTTGTCCATCTCACATACTAGTCATCATTATAGTTTCCAACAATGTAGAATTCCTCCTTGAGGGTATCAAAAAAATTCACCCAAGTGGGTTTTGTCTCAAATGGTTCATATTAATCTTTAGGATGTTGCAAATGGTATGTGTCCCACCAATATTTGACATGGGGAAGGGACTAAAAGACCACAAAAGTGATCTTTTCAATGACATTTAAAAAAAAATAGAGTAATAACCCTCTAGCAAAATAAATCATTTCTCTAAAGCATCTACACCTATCTCACCTTCAAAAGAATTTAAAATCTAACTTGTACCTTAAAGGGATTCATACCTCCAAAGTGATTTCTTGTTGAATTACTTCTGCTATTGATGGGACTCGTCACATGATCTGAGTGAAATTATGCATCATCTCAGTCCTCTATCAAGCGAGACTTCCTTGAGAAAAATCTTGATAGGATCTCCTACATCATAATTGTTAGGATATTTAGACACTTGGGAGTTATTTAATATAAAATTGGTCTAATAAGTAATTAGGTTAAACTGTGTTTCTTAGTGTGTTTCTTTAGTATGCATTAGTATGCATTTGTAATCCGACGATCATGATATGTTCCCGTCATAGAGCGATCCGATGACTCTTATTCTCCTTGATCTTAACGACTACATTGATCCATGGAATAACACCTGATTGGTCCATGATCTCTATTTAAAGAGAATGTAGGGTCATTTGTAGATGATTGATTGTGAGAAAATCTCTTGTAATATTTTTATTTTGCATTATTAAATTTCCTCAAGTGGCCACGTTGATTGGGCTGTCGATGTTTCCCCATAGTAGTTTCACCACGTAAAAAAATGGTGTGTTGATATTTGATCATATGTGTGAGTGGTTATTGAAGGTGCTCTTCATCTGTTGGAATACCTATGTTGTCGAACATGGTACCAAAGAACATTTGAAGACATGGTCTTGTTGTAGATCGAGATCTTGAAGCCATGTTTTTGCATCTCTGGATTCTATTATTTCCATACATTTATGGTCTGAAAGGAATGTTCCATTGTATTCAAAGCGCTCATTTCAGTTAGGAATGTTTTTCGTTTCACTCGAAAAGGTTAATGTTTGTGCAAGATATGACCATTTTAGTCAAATTCGAAAGTATAAATCTTGAATACTCCATTTTTATTTTTTTACAAAGATAATACTTCGGTATTTTTTTTTCATGTTGCTACTCTTTCAAGTCTGCATATGCTCTTTTCCTTGTGCTCTGTGTGATCTCAGGAAATCATAAATAGAGTGGAAAGCGTTTTCTTGTCTACATATACTCTTTTTCATGCACTCTGTGAAATCTCGACAAATTAGAAACATAGGAAAAACTTGCATTTTCCAGGTAAGCTAATCAAGATCTAACCCTTGTTGTTGTCAAGAAGTAATTTTTTTTTTAATGCATGAAAATAAGATTTTTTTAGCACACACTTCAAGGTCATTTTCAACAACAACAACAATAAAAACAACTCACATCGTCCTTCTTAATATTATAATGTGTTTTTCACTAGCTCACTTGGTTGAAAGTTGCTTTATTAAGTAAGAGGTCTTGAGTTAAAGTCTTTTTTTTGTTTCTTTTTGAAAAAGTTCATGCATTTATTGTAAAGTGCATTTCACTTAATTTATAAAAATGAATCAGTATAAGTAGCTTTAATATTCATTTTAGTTACTCTTAAATATTCATAAGTAACTTATTTAAAAGTGATCTTATAGGAAAAATTATATAAGGAGGAATCATGACATAGACCATCTTCTACTTGTCAGGTGGCTTTTTGGTTACCATTTATGCCTTTTTTCAAAAGGGTATAAATTTCACATTCAAAGTCCATTTTTAGTGTCATTCTTTTTAAAACAACCTATTTTTTTTAGATATTTCCATCTAGACCATCCATTTCAACTTTTAAATCCAATTTATTTTCATATTTTAATATGTATCCTCCCATTGATGTTTTTCTTACCATTACCAACTACTTCTCAAGGTCATCCCCAAGGGTTAGATCAAGTGGCTCTGAGCCAGACGTGAAGCTATCCCTAGTGGAGGAGGTCATGGGTTTCAATATCTTGTTCCCCCTTGGGGTTAATCTATTGGACACACTGACTACACTGAGAGGGCCAGGTGAATAGTGTAGGGATCTTTTTTCAAAACTTCCCCTTCACAAAACTCATTAGCTAGCAATCACCATTTACTAATTACTTATTGTTGTCATTTATAACCAGTTAAATGTGAACATATATCAACAATATATCATTAACAAATCATTAGCACAAGGAACACAAAGAACACAAGATGTATGTACAATTTTATTTTTATTACAGACTACAATTTTTGGGTTATCATCAACAACTGAATAGAGTACAACTCTACAAGAGCACCAACTCTATAATGCAAGACTCAGCTTACACCCTCAGCACCAACTAAGATGAGGGAACAATCCTCAGGAGATATCAATCTGTCAATAGGTACGCGACCTATCGGTATTGAAACATGCATATGTACGCACCCTACTAGTAATAGAGCTTGTGTATGTATGTGCCCAGTCTGTACTACAGCCTACGAATCGCTTCTGAGAAACTAGGGTTTTCTTTTAATCACACACTCAGATATTCTGCAACCTTCAATCACATTCTATTCTTTCTCTTACTGTCCAATTTGACCCATAACCAATTACAACACATCCAAGCTCTCCTACAACTTACGCATGCTCCTCAACCATATAATATGAATGCTACTCAATAATTTATAAGCAATCAACATACTATAGAAATCATACTAGTACTGAATCATAAGAGTGCTTCTCACTCCATCAACCAACATAAACCAAATCACAATACCCATACCAATATTTCCTTAAGCATTCACCACACAACAAGCAAGAGTATCCATCAAAACAACAATGTAACCATACCAGAGTTTCTATGGCAGATCTGAGCCCATAGAATGCATATCTGGAACCTTCTTTAGTCTTCAATACCCTGTCATAAGCTCACACACAAGTCTTCATGACTTCATCCATTGTATGTTCCCTGTCCTCATTTAGACCACGTATGTATGTGCCCTGACTCACTGTAGACCATGTATACCTTAGAAACTAGGGTTTATGAACTTCCAAGACTTTTTCTGTCATGATCTCAGAATTACCAAAATTTGATGCGTCCATGAGATCCTCCATATCTTCTCTCTCTCGTAATATATCTTCAACACATGCTCAAGAGATACATAAGACATACTATTTCACAAGAGACCCTTGCCTCTTATTTATACTCTCCAAGTAGCTTCCTTAGAATCATCTTCTAAGTCACTTAACCCACTTCTAGGTCACTTAACCCATTTCTAGGTCACTTAACCTATTTTCCTCATTTTTAGGGTTAACCACTTTCCATAATTAGAAATTTCTCCAATTTAAATATTCCTCGACTTTTTCACCTTACTTTATTATTTAAATAATCCTCCTTGACTTTGTCAATTTTCTTTACCATTTAAATAATGATTTCTTCTTTTCAATCTCTTTGACTTATTTGACCTTTTGGGACTTCAAGACTACATATGAGGGTCCTTCAACTTCGTAAGGCCATAAATCTCAAACCATGAGGAGTTATGTGACATTCCACATACCACCGAAAATGGTATGACAAGCACTATTGAACTAGGATAGTTTCAAAAAAAAATTCATCGATCTTCATCTCATTATTACAGATATAAGCATAACCACACTTCAAGGATAACTCAGCCGCAAAGCATCTTCCCATGAGGGCTTTCACCATAAGGGGATCACTTTGGAGTTCATCCATTTGCACACCTTATCAACCATGATAAGACAATAATGATTCATATTTACATCATATACCAATGAAATCACATCGATCCATTTTCATCTATGCATCACGTATCAATGAGAACTCATTGATCCATATTCATCAATATACTATGATAAGACATGTATACATCAAACCTTTGACCTTTGACATCATTCAATCATCCTTTGGCATCAACCAATTCCTTGACATCAATCCTTTGACATCAATCAATCAATCATCCTTTGGCATCAATCAATTCCTTGACATCAATCAATCAATCATACTTTGGAATCAATCAATCCTTTGACATAAATTAATCAAATCTTTGTGTTAGGTTCCTAACCCACACATAGGTAGATTAATATATTAAAATGTAATAAAGGTCAATATTAATAAGTGTTGGCAAATGTTTAACAGGTAGCGTATGCTTGTCATTGATGGCAAGTACAACAGTGGAGATAGCACTGAGTGTGCATGTGAAGACTTTGCAGAGGTGCAGAAGTCCAAGAATCCCTTGGGGATTTGGAAGAGAAAGTTTAGGAGGAACAACGTCGAGGAGAATGCACGCAACAAAGCTCAAGATACATGAGTTTGCAGAGGAGAAGGAAGACAAAGATCGAGATCCATTGGATCTCATTCATAAATCCCGTCAACCGTCAGATTGGACAGGAGATGCATGAGGTTTACCATCGGAAAAAGCCAAGGTGAAATCCTGAAAGGAGGGTTGACTCACCGAGGTTTCACATATCGGGAATCCCGTGAGAAAATGCATTGCGGAATTGAAAAGCTTGAAACCCCGACGAGTGGTAAGACTGTGGTCACGGGGATAACGGTCATATGGCCTAGGAGCCTAGCCAAGAGAGCTAGTGCATAAAGAGAGCGTCGGGATTCGAGGGATCGCTAATCCTGAGAACATACA
>JASDQU011028001.1:18990-40300 GCA_032191745.1 Picea mariana
TTGGTTATGATTATGAGATCATTTACAAGAAGGGAAAAGAAAATGTAGTGGCGGATGCACTGTCCCGAAAATATGAAGAAGAAGGATCCCTTTTTTCTCTTTCCTTCGTTGTACCCGATTGGCTCCAAGCTGTGCGACAGGAATGGCTTCAAGACCCCAAAATTTCGAATCTGATCCAGCAATTGTAGAACAAGGCTCCAGCTCCGCCAGGGTACTCTTGGCTACAGGATGAGCTTCGATACAAAGGCCATTTGTATTTAAGTAAACAATCAAAGCTTAAATCCATGGTGCTTTCTGAGCTTCATGCTACACCCACAACAGGGCACTCAAGGTTCACCAAAACATATGACAGAGTCAAACCTTCTTTTTTCTGTGATGGTATGAAGCTGGACATTCGTAATTTTGTAGCTGAATGTGAGGTGTGTCAATGCAACAAGGGAGAAATAGTCAAATATTTGGGCACACTACAACCACTTCCGATTCCACCGGCTATTTGGAAGGATATATCTATGGACTTTATTACTGGCTTACCCAAATCAGGGAATAAATCAGTCATAATGGTGGTTGTGGATTGCCTTTCCAAGTATTCTCATTTTTGCGCTCTTCAACACCCATTTACTGCATCCATGGTGGCTCAACTTTTCATGGACCAAGTCTTCAAGCTTCATGGCATGCCACACTCTATTGTTTCTGATCGTAACCCAACTTTCACAAGCAATTTTTGGCAAGAATTGTTTAAGCTCTAGGGCACCCAATTGCATCTCAACACAACTTATCATCCCTAGACTGATGGTCAAATGAAAGTTGTCAACAAGTGTTTGGAAACATATCTGAGGTGTTTTGCTTCTGAAAAACAACATCAGTGTTTTCAATGGCTACACCTAGCTGAATGGTGGTACAACACTTCCTACCATACAACTACTCGCATGAATCCTTTTGAAGCAGTATATGGACAGAAGCCACCTTCAGTTCTCTCATACTTAATGGGTACCTCGAAGGTCCAGGCGGTTGACCAAACACTCACAGTTCAAGAGGATATTCTTCGTACCCTTAAAGAGAACTTGGCCATGGCACAAAATCGCATGAAGCAACAAGCAGATCAAGGTCGCTCTGAACGTTAATTTGCAGAAGGGGACAAGGTGTTTCTGCGACTGCAACCATACAAGAAAACTTCCCTCAAGGCCGAGCATTTTCAGAAGCTAGCGCCCAAATTTTATGGTCCTTATACAATTCTCAAACGTGTGGGACAAGTTGCATATCAGCTAGCTCTTCCCAGTCAGTCGAAGCTACATCTAGTTTTCCATGTTTCATGCTTAAAGAAGGTGATTGGAACTCGGTGCCAAATTCTAACCAACCTTCTTGAGTTAGCTGAAGAAGGATCCATTTGGCTACATCCAGAAGCAGTTTTGGACCAGCGTGAGCATCGCTTGCATCAGGGAACCATCAAGGAAGTGCTAGTCCAGTGGAAAGATATGAATCCAACAGATGCCACTTGGGAACCATCTACCATTCTACAGTAGTTTCCTCATCTCAAGCCTTGAGGATAAGGCTATTTTTAAGGGGGCGGACATGTTAGGGTCCTAACCCGCACATAGGTAGATTAATATATTTAGATGTAATAAAGGTCAATATTAATAAGGCCTTTCAATAAAATAGAATAAGGCGGATGTAACAAGACTTAATAGAAGCTTCTTCTTCTAGAAGGATCTTCCTCTAGATGCTTCTCTTGATAGACATTTTGTATAAATAAGGGTTGAGGGTATGAAAACCCTAGCTTGAAGATTATTGTAATAGATCCCTACTCGATTGGAGGTTTCCCCCTCGAAGAGGCCTATGAACATTGCTTTTTGAATCAAAGTGCTATTTCTATTGTTGTTCTTATATCATTTATGTGTTATTGTGGAGATTATGTTGGATATTTTACTGTTATTCTTCCATTTCTAGCATTTTATTTATGTTCTACATATTTTATATATCTGGTATCTTGCACTTTGGCAACAATGACAACATGATCCAACAATCTCCCCCTTTGTCATTGATGGGAATACCAACATTGATGTCAACACCAATCATTGATGTCAACAAGTAGACAAGGTATTCTCTACATCAATAGTCATCAATCACATCAATGTGTCTATCTCTCCCCCTTTGACATCAATGGAAAAGGGCCATTCTCCTCTTGGGGTTGATCCCTCTGCTTGAACTCTTTTTGGGGTTGCCCCCCCTGTCTAATTTCCTTTGATATTACTTTGAATAAACTCTCCCCTTTTTAAACAAGGGATATCGCTCTGATGTAATGTTGAAGATGCATTGCTCATGGTCCCCATGTGACCATTGCTCCCCTGGAATTATGCCTTTGTGCTCTTTCTTCAAATATAGGGTTATTTTACCAAGTATGCATTTGATAAATATCTCCTCCTAGAATCATGGGAAGAATAATGACTCCCCCTATCAGTATTTCTCCCCCTATCTTCTCTGCAGAATAAAAAATATGCTACCACATGACGATCCTTGGACCTGTCCATGCATTAAACTCATGCCATACCAAACATTATGAAGAAAAAATCATGTACCAAAACATGTGCCAATAGTATACCAATCATATGCCACTATCAACATGCCAACCATGTGCATATACCAATGGTATGTCTCCACCATGAACGAAAAATAATGAATCTCAATCAATCAAGTGTCTCAACTATATCATCCCACATGTCATGTACCAAAGTATCAAGTAATACCAATGGTGTACTTTTATCCAAGTACTATCATCAAACAAATACCATCTATGAGTGTACCAAACATGTACATCAACATGTATCACCACTTGTACCAAGTAAGTACATGAACCATGCACCAATAACACAACTAAATGAATCCTCATGCATGTATGCCAAATCCACCACAAAACATATTCCAATCAAAATGCTAGTAGGTGCCTCTACCAATGTACTAGAAGTGTACCAATAATGCATCAACTCATCAATGATGTTCAACATGATCACCTCATGAACTCACCAACTACATGTCCCAATATGTAGTCCAACCATATTCCAAATGCATGCACCAAGATATCCAACAAATATGCTTCTAATAATACATCTATGAAAGTCAAATATGTACTAGCCATGTACCCCAAAAGATCAGTCTCAATCCTCCATTCACTACAAGAAATACTAAGCATCCAAAAATGCATGTACTAGTAGTGTGCTTCAATAGATCAATGACATATCTAGCTTGCATCATCAGGCTATATCACATAATTTTTTTTCCATAACTTCACTTTCATAACCATCATTGTTCTTCAACAGAAAATGCCTCAATCCATACTCATGGGTTACTGTCATGCATCCAAGATAGCCTTTCATTTTATATCATCACTTTACATAATTTAATATGTAATCATGAAAACCTTCAACAAACAATGTCAAAACCTGCAACAAACTATGTTAGACCCTGCATCATAGAGTTATACCATCACATCAAGATGCAACCGATGTGTATAGATCATTTCCCTAGGCTTTACCACATATACACGTCCTGCTGCACATACAACTTGCCTATGTACGCGACCTATTCAAGGTCAGCCTGCGTATGTACGTGACTGATACCATTGTCACCCACGTATGCTTTTGTAGATGACACACTTGAGCTTTTGTCAAGGATTCCATTATTCTCTAGTTGTTCAGTCTTCTTCCCCCACTTCTGAAGGTGTCCCTGTTTCTCATAACTTGAGATCTGAGCTTCCATCTTTTCAAAGATGTCTCCCTTCCTTACTTCATTCCTTCTTCTATTCATGCTATATGAACTCGTCATCATGGACCTTATTCTTGTGTTCCAACAATCCTGGGATTTGTGGCCAAATCCACTATAGTTGCATCTCATGTTGTGACAATGAACAACAATGTGTCCTACTTGATCACATCTCCAACACCTTATAGTGTTATGAAATCTTCCATTGTCTCTACTTGTATGAGATTTTCATTCCAAATATTTGTGACCATATTCATTGCATGAATAACATTGACCATGAAAAATACTTTTATACCTTTGCTTTGGTGTCCATATTCTTTGAGGTGTAAGGATGGCTTCTTGATGTCTTCCTTGCTTTGTTCTTTTGAAACTTTCCTTCCATTGTGTAGATGGTTGACTTGCAACATTTTCCTTCCATTGTGTAGATGGTTTATTTGCAACATTTTCCTCATCCTTTGAGAGTGAGGGACTTACCTCATGCTTCTTTGAGGTGCTTGCTTCTGCATGTGTAGCTTCTCCCTTGTATCCAAGACCTGATTTATCATTTGGTGATCTTTGACTTTCCAAGATCTCATTCAATATTTGTGAGCTATTCAAGAATTTGTTTGACTTTTCTACGTTCTTTCTAAGATCAACAACTTCAGATTCTAACATATGACATGACTCTTCCTTTTCATTTACTTGATTATTCAATAGTTCATCTACCCTTTTGGATTCTTCAATTTGGGTCTTAAGATGGACAATAATTTCAATACTTTTTCTAATCTCATCAGCTACCTTCTTATCTTATTTTTCATTCTTTAGTCTTGTGATCTCTTCTTCCTTTTATTCCAATTGAGTCTTATCACTCTCTTCTTGTCCTTTGAGCATTTCCTTTAACTTCAATATGTGCCTTTGACTCTTCTTACTAAACTTTTTAGTGTTATCCAAAAGCTAGCTATAGTCTATATAATAATGGTCATTGATGTTTTCATATAGACCCTCTTCAACTTTCTTTTGATTATCTGATAGTTCTTCTTCTATTCTTTCCATAGAATAACTACCATCAAACTCTACACAAACTATTTCTAGATTTTCTTATTCACTTGTAGAGAAATATTCAATATCATTACATTTTGAATTATTACAATCAAGGGTCTTTGAGGATTCTTTACCTTCATTTGAAATATCTTCAAGATATTCCTTTTTCCCAACACCATCACATGATTCTTTTCCTTCATTTGAAATGTATTCAAGATCTTCCTTTTTTCCAACATCGTCACATGATTATTTTCCTTCATTTGAATTGTCTTCAAGATCATCACATTTATAAATAATGCAATCAAGAGGTTTTGGATATTCTTTACCTTTTATGATCTTGATGGAGTTGTCTTCAATATTTTCCTTCTTTCTTTGATATGTCTCCTCTAACTTTAGCCATATATCCTTGGCAAAAGTCCATTGTCCCGTGATCTCTTTGATAGGTCTTGAGAGTCCACTAATAATGGTCTTGAGAGCCAATGCATCATTCTTATTTCCTTCCCTTTGAGCTGCAAACTTTGACTTGTTCTTCAAGGAAACTGATCCACCAATGGTTTCCTTCCAAATACCTGCTCCCATCTCTTTCAAATGTACTCTCATTTCTATTCTCCAAGTAGAATAGTTTTCCTCATCAAGGATTGGAACTTCATAATACATTTGTGTGTCCATGGATCTCCTCCAAGCTTGTTAAGGCTTATAGTGAAGGCTCGCTCTGATTCAAATTGATGGACACACCGAATACACTAAGAGGGGGGGGTGAACAGTGTAGGGATCTTTTTTCAAAACTTCCCCTTCACAAAATGAATTAGCTAGCAATCATCATTTACTCATTACTTATTGTTGTCATTTATAACCAGCTAAATGTGAACATATCTCAACAATAATATCAACAATATATCATGAACAAATCATCACCACAGGGAACACAAAGAACACAAGATGTATGTACAATTTTCTTTTTATTATGGACTACAATCCTTGGGTTATCAACAACAACTGAATAGAGTACAACTCTACAAGATCACTATCTCTATAATGCAAGACTCAACTTACACCCTCAACACCAACTGAGATGAGGCAAAAATCCTCAACAAATATCAATTTGTCAACAGGTATGCAACCTGTCGTTAGTGAAACACGCATATGTATGCACCCTACCAGTAGTACAACTCGCGTATGTATGCACCCTACCAGTAGTAAAAATCATGTATGTACGTGACCAGTCTATACTACAACCTGTGTATCACTTCTAAGCAATTAGGGTTTTCTTTTCATCACACACTCAGATATTCTGCAACCTTCAATCACATTCTCTTATGTTTCTTACTGTCCAATCTGACCCATAACCAATCACAACACATCCAATCTCTCCAAGAAATTAATCATGCTCCTCAACCATATAATATGAATGCTACTCAATCATGTATAAGAAATCAACATACTATATCAATCATACCAGTACTGAATTATAAGAGTGCTTCTCACTCCATCAACCAGAATAAACCAAATCACAATACCCATACCCAGAATGCCTTAAAAATTCACCACACAACAAGCAAGAGTATATATCAAGACAACAATGTAACCATACTAGAGTTTCTATGGTATATCTGAGCCCATAGAATGTAGATCTGGGATCTACTTCAGTCTTCAAGAGCTTGTCGTCAGCTCACACACAAGTATTCATAAATTCATCCACTGTACGCTCCATGTCCTCATTTAGCCTGCGTATGTACGTGCCCTGGCTCACTGCAGCCCACGTATACCTCAGAAACTAGGGTTTTTGAACTTCCGAGACTTTTTTCGTCATGATATAAGACTTACTCAAACTTGATGCGTCCATGAGATACTCCATATATCCTCTCTCTCAGAATAGATATTCAACACATGCTCAAGAGATACATAAGAGATATTATTTCACAAGAGATCCTTGCCTCTTATTTATACTCTCCAAGTATCTTCCTTAGAATCATCTTCTAGGACACTTAACCCACTTCTAGGTCACTTAACCCATTTCTAGGTCACTTAACCTATGTTCCTCATTTTTAGGGTTAACCACTTTCTATAATTAATAAGTTCTCCAACTTAAATATTCCTCCTTGACTTTGTCACCTTACTTTATTATTTAAATAATCCTCCTTGAATTTGTCACTTTTATTTACCATTTAAATAATGATTTCTTCTTTGCAAGCTCTTTGACTTCTTTGACCTTTTGGGGCCTCAAGCATACATATGAGGGTCCTCCAACTTTGTAAGGCCATAACTCTCAAACAATGAGGAGTTATGTGACATTCCACATACCACTAAAAATGGTATGACAAGAACTATCCAACTAGGATAGTTTCACTAACAAATTCATTGATCTTTATCTCATTATTCCACATATAAGCATAACCATACTTCAAGGATAAATCAACCGCAAAGCGTCTTCCCGTGAGGGAATTCACCATAAGGGGACCAATTTGGAGTTCATCCATTTGTACACCTTATCAACCATGATAAGACAATAATGATTCATCTTTACATCATGTTATCACCCTAACAATTTTTATCAGGATCTAAAAACTTTTGAATTTTAGCGAGACGCTATACCACAGCAGAGGCACGATAGTTCAGGGCCCTTGGCTACATTTCATGGCATATGAATGAATGTAGCCAATGTGGGAAGGGAGTATCTCAGTGAGCCGTCGATCTTGAAGAATCTTAGATCTACGATCGAAGCCTAGATCGGACAAACAAATAGCATGAAACTTAACATCGTGAAGGCAGACCGGGGAAAACTACTCTGGTTTCAACGGGGAATGCATGACACTCTTACACACACAGCGGGGGAGACGATGGATTGCCCAAAACCACTTTTCCTATGGACCTGATGTCACGTGGTTCAAAACGTCATGTCGATACCTCACGGGGAGGATGGTGGTTGGTCAGATCACCTCACATCACCGGTCCAGGTACTTTCCCAGATGATGTACCAAAAGGACATCGTCGCATAACTAACTTGAGACTCATCATTCGAAGTGGATTGATGAAGCATGGAACACCAAGGTACTATGACAGTAATTTGTGAGCAAAGTATAGAAACCATCAAATCTCAGATATGAATCATTTTATCCTATTATGGGAAATTGTCATCTTATGCTTAAGAAAAACAAGCTCGGATTGTGCTCCTGAATTCCGTAAACTCAAAGGGTGGCCAAATCAAGGTCTCTGCAAAGTCCAGAAGGCATGGATAATACCCATCAAATGGTGACTGGCGTGATAGGGTTCTCAGCCAAGGCACAAAGCAGTTCAATAAGTAAGAATGAAAGATGGGTATTGCATATGCTAGTGACTAAATTTCATACCGAACCTGAAACTGAGACAGAGTCGGTAGTAAAATTAAACCCCGTTATGAGGGATATTGTCATAAATGAACACTCAGACAACACTTGCCACCCAACTGCAAATAATACGAGGATCAAAAGGAGGAAATCAAAGGCCAAAACTAAGATGATAGAGAGCGTCAGGGAAAATTTTGATTGGTGGAGTACCCTGGAGGAGGAAATAGCCAAGCCGAGGTGAATCCTCAGGTAAAATTTTGGTGTATTTCAAACAGTTTTGGACAGATGTCGGCTTAAGAGAAGGGAGTCCTGATATGACAGACCAATTACTAATGGTCCCTTTAAATAATATAACTGTTCTTCATTTTTGTAACTTGTATCTGTTTTTAGAATTATGAGGAAGTCAGAATGTTTTAAATTCCATATGAAATTCCTCTATATATGCTTGGCCTCACGAGTATAGAAGGATGGAGAAAAAAGGAGCCTGCCCTCTGTGCAGGAAAAGTTTATAAATATTTGGGGCTGGAATGAATACATGGGTGTAGAGGTAGATTTTGGGACTTTCTATGAAAAGATTTTGATTGGTGGTGTTATGAGTCTCGTTTTCTATCATAGTGTGTTATTCCTGTTATTCTGTATTTTCATTTTTCTTTCTTCTATCTAAATTGAGAAACTAAAGGTCCAGAATTCATTATTCAATGCTCTCGTCTTGGTGATTTAAACTATGTTCATATCTTCTAAACCATTTTAGAATTCATTACTATAATTCTCTGATAATAGTTGTGTGTTTCTTTTCTTCTGATACAATCTAAAATTTTCAAGCATAAACTCAGAAAGTCACTTCCTCATTTAGCCTTTTCCTCTTGATTGTTTTCATGATTTGGAAATGCATCCTACATTCTTGATCCCATAGCCCAAAGGTCATCTTCAACTCTTCAACAACTTTATTAAAACCCCAAAACAAACCAATTCTAGCCACCGATTTCCATAGATTTATCAAGTGACACGAGAGAGCCCTCTCTGAGTTGAGCAAGCTAGTGCCTCATCTCTAAAGCTGGTTGAAACAATTACCTTTGTCATCTGTCTATTCAGACAGACATAATTTATAGAGTGCTAACATTCTGGCACCGTTTCTGGGGATGAAATTTAAAAATTTTCCCTGGGAAGAACATCATGGTTGAGTTCTAGGGTCTGAGAGTGACAGACACTTAGACACATATTGGTTGTATTCCTGCTCTAGTGACTCCACTTCAGTTCGAAGGTGACTCAACTGATAAAAGAATTCTAAATTTCCAAGAGGCAACCCTATTCTCAATACTTCAAGTGCGAGACAGAAACTTCACTGAAATATGAAACCCCTTGACAGGGGCAAGTAAGGGCATCGTGAGGGAAAACAAGTACTCAAAATGGGACCTCTTACAAAGAATTTTACTTTTCATTTTAAGTTGCCTATGCTCCTTCCTTGAAAATGCCAAACGAACTTTATTTTACCTATTGTATCTTAATAATGATCATGAAAGACTTAAAATTATATTTCCTCCTCTATACGTTGCACATGCATACCCTCGCCTTGTCACTGGTTCTGATAAAAAGGTTTCACCTAGGCCACGCAATGACAATGACCAAGCTGATGAATCCCATGAGACTCAGACCAATTTCTCTCCCACTTTTCTTGGCCCAACACCCCCTAAGGCCTGATATAGATATATACCCTTAAAGCTACCCCAAACCCTTCATGATTTCCCTCCAAATTACTATGAGTTCCTACCTGTGTTCGATGGAGAATCGGGTATCATATCTGCTAAAAAGAACATTCAAGGGTTTGAGCATTTTATAGATTTATTCGAGATTGACCACGATGAAGTGTGTATGATATTTTTCTCTCAATCCTTGAAAGGAGACACCAAACACTGGTTCAAACACTTACACCCAGAAACCATCAGCTCATGGGTGGAATTGAAGAAGTTTTTTTTTAAATTTTGGGGCAAGGAGAAATCCTTAGAGCTGCAACTCACTAAGTTTTATGCCTTGAAAAGACACATCAATGAATCTATTTCTGTATTCAGTAGAAATTTCTCTAGCATCTATTATAATTTGTCCAAAGAAATTCAACCCTTTGAAGCTGCTGCCATGCTCCATTATGCAACTGCTCTTCATCTAGATTTTTCTTTCCTCCTGATGGAAAGAAGACCTGGGTCCTTACAACAAATGTTTAGTGATGCTCAGGACATTCAACACAACATCCAAGCATGTAAACAAACCCAAAATGAGGTGTTGAATGTTCAAGGACATGAAAGTGACTATGAACAGAAAATAGTTGATTGGAATCTTGAGCATAGAATTGACAATATCATAGGTCCTCTTGAAGTTTCCAATGCTAATGATTTTGCAAAAAATTACATCCCACTTGTTAAAAGAGGAGGTGTTGATCCATCCCATGATGAGCAGAGGGATGATCGTTTTATGTATTCATTTGTATATAGTCAAGAATATGAGTGTGAAAAGCAGCTTGTTGAAGAACAGGTTGATGTTCTAAGTTTGTTCTTGTTAGATGAAATGGCATATGTTAATGATTTGCCTATATATGATGAATAGGATGATTATGATGTTGACCCCATGGAACAATCAACCACATGTTATCTATCATACAATGTTCCTTTTTAGTAGTATAATGAAAGCAATCAGGGTGCATATCACAATTAAGAAGAAAGTATTGAATCAACTGAAGGGAATTCCTTACCTCTATGCTTTTCTTCTTTCAAATTGCTGAAAGAAAATCCTAAAATCATCATCGAAGAAAAAGAATCTGTGCTTATGCAAAGCCACGCTAGATCAATGGAGCAGAATGACAAGATGTCACAACATTATTTTCATGCGCTTGAAGACCCTATTGCTTGAGCTGAAATACAACCATATGTTGGCAATGAAATTGAAGATGGTTTCAAATCAGGTAGGACAACCCTACCATTATGTTTTGCCTCTTTCGAATTATTGAAGAAAAATATTTGTAGTATCTCAGGACAGGGATCCTCCAAGCATGAATGGAATGGTGATGATAATTCTATGGACAATCACATAAAGGGTCATGTCATCTTAGATTTGCAGTCTATGTTCAGCTATCAGCCTGAAAAGGAAGAAGAATTTGCTCCAGAAAGTATTGTTCAAGGTCATTTTCTCCATCCCGAAATCAGTATGGATTCTCAACGTGAAAAGGTGTTTCAGAGTATTTTCTCTTCCCTTGAGAATGACATTGTGGTTAAATTTTTAAGCAACATAGACATGAATGAAGATTATGAAAAAGCATATATGGAAGTTTCCATCAATAAAGAAACAAATGACATAGATGAAGCGGTGTATGCCATTTGTCCATCAGAAACACAGAAAGATAATGAAGAGGCAGTGGTTTTATTCAAGTCATTTGAAAATCAAGGTTTTGAAAATCCATCCGCGGGAGCTCTAGACTGTGAAGTAGTGCATGAGCATGAAATTATTTCTATTTATTCACTGGAAATTCAAAGTGGTTGTCCTCAAACAAATTTCCAGAAATTTAATGAAACCACATCAGAGTTGTTTGATGAACAAGAGGATAACCTTGGTGCATATTATATGGCTGTCATATTTGAAGATGTTCAAGAATATATGAATATTTTTGTTGATATGCATGGCCAAGCAGACAAACCTATTGTCTCCATTTCATTTGAAGATGTTCTCAGAACAGAAGAAATAGAGCAAAAACAACTAACACTAATGAAAGATACTTGCCTTTCGATTTTTTCTCATCAGGGAGAAATGATTTTTCATGATTTTCAAGATCCGATGGCCATCCCATTATAGTCTTCAGTGAAGGATGAATTTGCTTCATTTATAAGCTCAGATTTTGGATTCAATTTGTTTTTTCAGCCGCCATCCTTTACGTTTTTCTACCAGCTTGAGAAAAATGTGAACAAAGGAAAATCTGGAAGCCAATTGCTTGATTGGATGCATTGGCACTTTAGCATCACTTGAGCAAGTGGTCATCCCAATAGTTTTAGGGTAGGTAGGGATGTGAAAATAATCTTTTCAGCCAAGAATTTTCCAGTTTGAGTTTTCTAGCACTAGATACAGTCAGTTTTCAATAATGCACTCGGACGTCCCCCATGCAGTTGGAAGTAGTGCACAGAGCTTGGTAGGAGAAAGACACACACATGTTTTGGGGAACATCCCCATGGATCAGGAACCAGGTCTACGAGTTATTTGCTACTTCTCTGGGAGGATAGCATCCCCAATTGGAGCCAATGTTATCACCCTAACAATTTTTATCGGGATCTAAAAACTTTTGAAGTTTAGCGAGACACTATACCATAGTAGAGGCACGATAGTTCAGGGCGCTCCGCTATATTCCGTGGTGTATGAATGAATGTAGTAGAAGTGGGAAGGGAGTATCTTGGTGGGCCATTGATCTTGAAGAATCTCAAATCTACGGTCGAAGCCTACATCGGACAAACAAATAGCACGAAACTTAACATCACGAAGGCAGATCGGGGAAAACTACTCTGGTTTCAATGGGGAATGCATGGCACTCTTACACACGCATCGGGGGATACGAAGGATTTCTCAAAACCACTTTTCCTATGGCCTTGATTTCACATGGTTCAAAACGTCATTTCGATAGCTCGCAGGGAGGATGGCGGTTGGTCAGATCACCTCACATCACCGGTCCAGGTACTTTCTTGAATGACGTACCAAAAGGACGTCATCGCATAACTAAATCGAGGCTCATAATTCGAAGTGAATTGATGAAGCATGGAACACCAAGGTACTATGACAGTAATTCATGAGAAAAGTACACAAACCATCAAATCTCAGATATGAATCATTTTATCCTATTCTGGGAAATTGTCATCTTATGCATAAGAAAAACAAGCTCGGCTTGTGCTCCTGAATTATGTAAACTCAAAAGGTGGCGAAATAAAGGTCTCTGCGAATTCCGAAAGGCATGGATAATACCCTTAAAATGGTGTCTGGCATGAATGGGTTCTTAGCTAAGGTACCAAGCATGTCAATAAGTAAGAATGAAATATGGGTCTTGCAAATACTGGCGACTAAATTTCATACCGAACCTGAAACTGAGACAGAGTCAGGAGTAAACTTAAACCCTCTATGAGGGTTCTTCTCATAAATGAACACGTGGACAACACCTACCACCCAGCTGCAAAGAAAAAGAGGAGAAAAAGGAGGAAATCAAAGGCCGAAATCGAGATGATAGAGAGCATCGAGGAAAAATTTGATTGGTGGAGTACCCTGGAGAAGGAAATCGCCAAGCTGAGGTGAATCCTCAGGTAAAATTTTGGTGTATTTCAGATAGTTTTGGATAGATGTCGGCTTAAGAGAAGAGATTCCTGATATGACAGACCGATTACTAACGGTCCCTTTAAATAATACAATTGTTCTTCCTTTTTGTAACTTGTATCTATTTTTAGAATTATGAGGAAGTCAGAACGTCTTAAATTCCATATGAAATTCCTCTACATATGCTTGGCCTCACTAGTATAGAAGGATGGAGAAAAGAGGAGCATACCCTCTGTGTAGGAAAACTTTATAAATCTCTAGGGATGGAATGAATACATGGGTGTAGAGGCAGATTTTGGGACTTTCTATGAAAAGATTCTAATTGGTGGTGTTATGAGTCTCATTTTCTCTCATAGTGTGTGATTCTTGTTATTCTGTATTTTCATTTTTCTTTCTTATGTCTAAATTGAGAAACTAAAAGTCCAGAATTCATTATTCAATGCTCTCGGCTTGGCGATTTAGACTATGTTCATCTCTTCTAAACCATTTCATAATTCATTACTATAATTCTCTGATAATAGTTGTGTGTTTCTTTTCTTTTGATGCAATCTAAAATTTTCAAGCATAAACTCAGAAGTCACTTCCTCATTTAGCCTTTTCCTCTTGATTGTTTTCACAATTTGGAAATGAATCCTACATTCTTGACCCCATAGCCCAAAGGTCATCTTCATCTCTTCAACAACTTTATTAAAACCCCAAAACAAACCAATTCTAGCCACCGATTTCCATAGATGTATCAAGTGACACGAGAGAGCCCTCTCTGAGTTGAGAAGGCTAGTGCCTCAACTCTAAAGCTGGTTGAAACAGTTACCTCTGTCGTCTGTCTATTCAACTAGACAAAATTTACAGAGTGATAACACATCATATACCAATGAAATCACATCGATCAATCTTCATCTATGCATCATGTATCAATGACAACTCATTGATCAATCTTCATCAATATACTATGATAAGACATGTATAAATCAACACTTTGACCTTTGACATCATTCAATCATCTTTTGGCATCAACCAATTACTTAACATAAATTCTTTGACATCAATCAATCAATCATCCTTTGGCATCAATCAATCCCTTGACATCAATCAATCAATCATCATTTGGCATCAATCAATCCCTTGACATCAATCCTTTGAAATCAATTAATTAAATCTTTGGAATCAATGAAAACATGATACAACATAATCCTTCCACGGACATCAGAGCTTACGGATTACCCCGTTTACCATCGATGAAGTGGAGAAGTACTCAGGGGTTTCTCGTGATATATTACCTTGAAAAACAAATCAACTGCTTCTCATGGAAACACCATATGGAGGATGTACTAAGAAGTAAATGATTGTACCAGATTACCTTGGGAAAATAAAAATAACCCACTGATGATGAAAATAGATCCAAATGGGATAATAAAACGATGAATCATGTGGACTAATTATAATTTCCATCTCTCTTGATTTAAGGTTTCACCTTCGAGAAATTGATGCCCCAGATGAATCTTAGGAAAATATTAAAGCTATGTTTGGTAAACATAATATTATTCGATCCTGCCATTTAGAAAATTAGTCAATGAATTTAATCCCCAATGATATTCCTTGCATTGAATATTATTTATCTAATTTCAAAACACTTAGACTTTTATGTATAGACTGCAAAATATATCTGAAGGAAGACCGATGCATATATATTATTCTTGTGAAGTTTGGTAGTGCATATTATGTTTCTGTAGCTACCTGTTTATGCCATCAGAGAAGCTATAGGGAGTGTTTATAAATAACACTCTCTTGAGTCTTTTTTTGATGCTCTGATGCGAGAGAAAAATAATCTTGTGCAACTTGGATTGATCAACACTACAGGCACATCCAACAAATCCTTAGTAGCACAACAAAAAGATAAATCCAAGAATCCCAAGAAGAAACATCGTTGCCACAACAAAAATAAAAATAAGGGTATCAAACCCTCTTAGCCAGCTTCTACTCCTAATGGAGACAAAGGAGAAAAATCCAAAAGTAAGAAGACTGACAAACATTGCAACTTTTGTGGGAAATATGGTCACGTGGAGTCTAAATTTTTTTAAAATATGGAAGCCTTAGAAGAAATAATTAATAAGCACAACATCAATATTGATTCTTCTTCTTCTTCTTCTTATGGACATGAACTTGTTTCTTTTGGTTTCTCCTTTAATGAAAATTCTTCTTTTTCTTCTGATGAGTTTCTTATTGATTCTAGAGCATCTTATCATATGGCTAAGGATAAATCCATATTTTCTACTCTTAATGAATTTAACACCAAGAAAATGTTTGTTGGTGATGATAAAACTCTTAATGTTGTAGGGTCTGGAACAATTCAAGTAGAAAATGGTCATTTCAATGATATATTGTGTTCCTAGTATTTCCTTCAACCTTTTATCATTTTATCAAATCACTCATTCATATGAAGGTAAAAATGTATATTTTTCACCTCGCCAAGTTGTAATCAAGGATTTAAAAGATCCCAAGCATGTCTTAACAACTGAAATTTGTTTTGATATTACCAGGTTGTACAAGTTTGAAAAATTTGGGTCATCAATTTGTTTTGCTCATAGCGATGACTTGAGCAAACTTTGGCATGAATGATTTGGTCATCTAAATTATTGCTCATTGTAAAAACTATCTAATCAACACATGGTAACTAGTCTTCCTCTCATTTCTTGAATATATGGTGTTTGTGTTGGTTGTGTTCTCGATAAACATCAATGCGATAGTTTTGACAAACATGCCTCTCAGCATGCCTTGGCCCCTTTGTAGCGTGTTCACAGTGATTTGTGTGGTCCTCTTTCTTCTCCTTCTTTTTCTGGGTGAAAGTATTTCTTAAATTGCATTGATAACTTCTCCAAACACACTTGATTTTACTTCTTAAAACTTAACATTGAAGTTTTTAAAAACAATTTGGCCTACAATGGCCTTGTAGAAAAACAATCTAGATACCAACTTCAAAGGTTAAGAACATATAATGGAGGATAATATGTGAACAATAAATTTGCATGTTACTACACTGCATAGGGAATTCATATGCAACATATTGTTCCATATACACCACAAAAAAATGGTGTTGTTGAGAGAAATAATCATATTAAAAGAAATGGTTAATTGTGTGATCCAATCTAAAGGATTAAGTCTTGATTATTTGGTGGAAGCCATTAACTGTCAAAATTGTATAGTAAATCTCAATCCCACAAAGGCTCTAAAAAATATAACACTAGAAGAAGAAAGGAATAAAATTAAGACAAATGTAAGCCACTTTCGTGTATTTGGTAGTGTAGCATGGGCTCATATTCCTGATGAGAAAAGGAAATCCTTACAGCCTCAAAGTGAAAAGAGTATTTTTGTTGGATATTATGAAGATGTCAAACTTCTTCAACCTTATTCCATTGAAACTATTATTATAAGGGATGTTAATTTTGATGAAAATCTCTTGCCATGTGAGCCTAATTTGGCATTTGTTCCATATTTGGCTTGTTATCCATCTTCAATGTTTGTTCCATATTTGTCCTGCAAACCATCTTCAACGTTTGTTCCATCTTCATCCTGCAAACCATCTTCAACGTTTGTGCCATATTTTGTTCCTATTATAGTTTATTCTTCTTCAAATGATGATAGTAATGATGAAAATCCACCTCTTCCTGCTCACCTTCCTCTATATGATTCAATTTAATATGAACCTACACCCACACCATCACTTCCTAGATGGGTATGTTCAACTCAAGAAGTATTTGGTTATATTTTCGGTGATCCTTCAGATAAATGTCAGACACATTCACAATTCTGGCGAGCATGTTCTCTTTTGGATCAAGTTTCACAGACTCATGATCCAGACACTTTTGCAAAATATTCAAGTCATCTAGATTTGGACACATCAATGAATGACGAGTATCACTCTTTAATGGTGAATGATACCTTGGTTGTTGTACCTCTTTTGAAAGGAAGAAAACTTGTCATATGTAAATGGGAGTACAAAACTAAGTGTGCATCAAATGGAAGTGTTGAAATATAGAAGTCTCGGTTAGTTTCCAAAGGGTTCTCTCAAGTTGAATGCATTTAATATAATGAAACATTTTCCTCTATATCCAAAATGAATTCCATCCACCTTGTTCTAGCCCTTGCTGCCTCACATAAATGGGAGGTCCATTAGATGGATGTTGAATCCACTTTCTTGCATGGGGATTTGCAAGAATAAATATACATGGAACAACCTTTTGGATATGTCCAAAATGAATCCATCCTTGTTTGTCTCCTTTAGAATTCTCTTTATGGTCTTGAGCAAGCTCCTCAAGCTTGGTATGCCAAAATGGACAACTTTCTTCTTGACATTGACTTTTCTAGATGTCATTATGACCCTAATATCTATACCAAGAAAGTAGGAAGCATTCTCATAATACTTTTTCTTTAGGTTGATGACCTTATCCTCACTGGTGGTGACCCTAAATTTTTAATCCATGTGAAAACTAGCCTTAAAAAGAAATTTGAAATGACAAACTTATGTTATTTTCATTATTTCATTGGCCTCCAAGTATTGCAAACCAATGAAGGAATATTTATTTCCCAATATAAGTATGCTTGTGACCTTATTTGTTTCTTTAACATAAATGATTCTAAACCATCCTGTTCTCCCTTCCATTCTAGAGTCAAACTTGTTGCCACTGTACTTCTCCTTAAGTTGATGCCACTTTATGTTGTCTGTTAGTTGGTAACTTCTTATATTTGATTCATATCCATCATGATATTTCCTTTTCTATTGGTCTTGTTTCCTGGTATATGAAAACACCCCATGAAATTCATTGCAAAGAAACAAAAATGATACTTCAGTATGTACAAGGCACAATTTATTTTTGGGATACATTACAGTTCAGGGGGACTCCTTTGTTGGTTGGTTTCACTAATTCAGATTAGGTCAGTAACCCTGACGATTGAAAGTGTACTACAAGTTATGTTTTTAGCTTTGGTTTTGGACCTGTCACTTGGGATTGTAAGAAACGACATGTTATTTCTCTTTCTTTAGTAGAATCATAGTATAGAACAATGATTAATGCATGTCGAGAAGCCTTGTGGATTTGACATATACTTTCATATTTTGGATTCCAGTAGTATCATCTGACCACCCTCTAGTGCAAGAATCAGAGTTCCATCGAGCTTGCCAAATATCTATTTCAACATCAACACATCAAACAAATTGAGCTACACATGCACTTCATCAAAAATCTCATTCATTATCAAGTTATTGAAGTGTTCTTTTTCCCTACAGAAAATCAAGTTGTAGACATTTTCACAAAGTCTCTTACAGAAGTGAAGTTTTCCAAACTTCGATCTATGTTAGGAGTTCATGAAGTTGTAATTAAGGGGGGATAGGCTCTAATGCCTCCCTCATTCTCCTATTGTGTCACCATTGAAAATCCTTCAATTCTATCCCAAGTTGTTCTTAAGGGGAGATGTTAGGATATTTAGACACTTAGGAGTTATTTAAGATCAAATTGGTCTAATGCGTCACTAGGTTAAAGTGTTTTACTTTATTATGAATTTGTAATCCAACAATCACAATATGTTCTCAACATAGAGTGATCTAAAAAATCATATTATCCTTGATCTTAACCACTACATTGATATGTGGCTTAACACCTGATTGGTCCATGATCTCTATTTAAAGAGAATGGAGGGTCATTTGCTAAAGATCGATTGTGAGAAACTCAATTTTATTATTTTTATTTTGCATTAATAAATTACCTCAGGTGGCCACATTGGATGGGGCCATGGATGTTTCCCCATATGGGTTTTACCATGTAAAAACATTGTTGTGTTGATCTTTGATCTGGTTGTGTGAGTAGTTACTGAAGGTCTTCATCCTCTATTGGAATACATGTGTTGTAGAAAAATGATATTTTTTTGTCTACCATGGGAGGTTTCTTGGGTCAATGAGGGAAGCCTTCACCAATTTTAGTTAGTTTGAGGCTCAATTAGTTATACCCTAACCTGATTGGAGGCATTCTTGGAAAACCAACAAAGTTCAAATTGATTTGATACCACTTAATTGGATTATTTTGAGAATGAAATGAAGATAACAATAATAACCAAAATAGAATAGATGTATTGCAAAGAGAACAATAATATAGTGAAACCCAAATTCTCTTAATGAAACAATTAGTGAAAACACTACAATATGCAAATCAATACAAACTAGCTAGAATGGTGGTAACTTATCTCAAAAAAGAGATGTATCGACCATGATCAGTTTCAAAAATATTATTAAAAGAGGTTGAAATTACATTTTAACATAAGTGTGAAACCCTAAGATGAAAAATACTTAAGATCTAAAACCCTAATCCTAGGAGATGAGGTGGAAAAAGGAATGTTGGACATGAGGAGCCTAGTTGAAAAATTGAATTCTCTAGGCCACAACCTTCACATAAAACCTTTGTTTGGGGAATTTATTGGATCAATATAACCTTTTTATGATCTATATGTTTTTATTTATCCTGGAAATTGAGGATTACTAGGTTATGTCAATTTCAAAACATGCATGGAAAGTGCCAAAAAATTTAGGACCTTCAAATCTTCTGTAGAATTGGCAATGTGTAGGACCATTTTTGAGTTAGTGGTAGATGTGGGTGAACACTTGTATCCACTTGGATCAATTTCCTTTATTTTGAGGATGGTACCTAGTGTAAAGTGAGTGACATTGACATAGTGTTGCTAACCATGTGGGAATCAAATCGGGGACCTACAAAACACACTAGATCACTCATAATGTCCTAGAAAAAATAGTGTTGGGTATGTGTTATATTCTTTGCATGTGTGTGTGGGGGTGCCTCAGATATGACAACTGTGTCTAACAATCCCTCTAGCAGTATTCATTGTGTCATGGGCATTAGTCTCTTTCCTAGGGGGGTCCCAGGGGGGGGCAGGTATGCCCCCCCTGGTTACGCACAACGCCCCGAAATTTGTTTTTGGGCGATTTTTGCTATTTTTAGCGAATTTTGCTATTTTTAGTGGTTTACTAAATTAATCCCAGATTAATGGATTAGGGTTTTGGTATCTATGAAATACCTAAAAAAATTGTATATATAATGTATGGTGAATGGTGAAATTCGATATAATGAATATAAGAAAGGTTTTCCTGGTTGAGGGTTTCAGGTATAAAATCTCTATGTACTCTGTGTATGAGCCATTGATTAAATTCCATTTTTATTAAGAATCTATATGCATTGCTTTACTTCACAGTTTAAAACTTACATGTGGTATTAGAGCTCATTTTTGGCTTCAGAGGGACGTCTTTGTTGTTGAGGGTTTTGGATCGGTCTTGATAGATCAAGTTTATCTTGTGTCTATGATAAACTTGGGTTTAGTGGGAGCTTTCGCAGTGGAGATTCAAGTATAGAAAGAGGAATGGCGAGCTCATCTAGAATCGAGATAGAGAAGTTCAACAGTAAAAACTTTGAGCTANCCCACTAAACCCAAGTTTAGTGGGAGCTTTCGCAGTGGAGATTCAAGTATAGAAAGAGGAATGGCGAGCTCATCTAGAATCGAGATAGAGAAGTTCAACAGTAAAAACTTTGAGCTATGGAAGCTGAAGATGGAGGACCTTCTTATAGACAAAGAACAATGGATCGTTGTGGATCCTGGTACACAGCCTACTGGTACACTGTCTACTAGCACACAGGCTATTGGTACACAACCTACTAGTACACAAACTACTAGTACACCATGCTAAGAACCAAATATCAATATAGCATAGAAAAACCTCAGAATCAGTACTCAACGCATTGAAAAAAAGAGAATTTCAGATAATAAGCCTCTTCGAGGGGGCAACCTCCTTTTACCCCACATAAATGTTCAAGTACAAGATGATTACAAAT
>JASDQU011028001.1:40320-50589 GCA_032191745.1 Picea mariana
TCATGTATTTGGTAGTGTAGCATGGGCTCACATTCCTGATGAGAAAAGGAAAGCTTTACAGCCTAAAAGTGAAAAGAGTATTTTTGTTGGATATTATAAAGATGTCAAAGGTTACAAACTTCTTCAACCTTATTCCATTGAAACTATTATTATAAGGGATGTTAATTTTGAAGAAAATCTCTTGCCATGTGAGCCTAATTTAGCATTTGTTCCATCTTCATCCTATTATCCATCTTCAACGTTTGTTCCATCTTCGTCCTTCAAACCATATTCAATGTTTGTGCCATATTTTGTGCCTATTATAGTTTATTCTTCTTCAAATGATGGTAGTAATGATGAAAATCCACCTCTTCCTGCTCACCTTCCTCTATATGATTCCATTTAACATAAACCTACACCGACACCATCACTTCCCAGATGGGTCCATTCAACTCAAGAAGTATTTGGTTATCTTTTCGGTGATCCTTCAGTTAAATGTCAGACACATTCACAATTTCAGCGAGCCTGTTCTCTTTTGGATCAAGTTTCACAGACTCATGATCCAGACACTTTTGCAAAATATTCAATTCATCTAGATTTGGACACATCAATGAATGAAGAGTATCACTCTTTAATGGTGAATGATACATGGGATATTGTACCTCTTATGAAAGGAAGACAACTTGTCATATGTAAATGGGAGTACAAAACTAAGTGTACATCAAATGGAAGTGTTGAAATATAGAAGTCCCAATTAGTTTCCAAAGGGTTCTCTTAAGTTGAATTCATTGAATATAATGAAACATTTTCCCCTATATCCAAAATGAATTCCATCCACCTTGTTCTATCCCTTGATGCCTCACATAAATGGGAGGTCCATTAGATGGATGTTGAATCCAATTTATTGCATGGGGATTTGCAAGAATAAATATACATGGAACAACCTTTTGGATATGTCGAAAATGAATCCATCCTTGTTTTTCTCCTTTAGAAATCTCTTTATGGTCTTGAGCAAGCTCCTCAAGCTTGGTATGCCAAAATGGACAACTTTCTTCTTGACATTGACTTTTCTAGATGTCATTCTGACCCTAATATCTATACCAATAAAGTAGGAAGCATTCTCATAATACTTTTTCTTTAGGTTGATGACCTTATCCTCAATAGTAGTGACCCTAAACTTTTAACCCATGTGAAAACTAGCCTTAAAAAGAAATTTGAAATGACAAACTTATGTTATTTTCATTATTTCATTGGCCTCCAAGTATTGCAAACCAATGAAGGAATATTTATTTCCCAATATAAGTATGTTTGTGACCTTCTTTGTTTCTTTAACATGGATGATTCTAAACCATCCTGTCCTCCCTTCCATTTTGGAGTCAAACTTGTTACCATTGTACTTCTCCTTAAGTTGATGCCACTTTGTATTGTGTGTTAGCTGGTAACAACTTATATTTGATTCATATCCATCCTGATATTTCCTTTTCTATTGGTCTTGTTTTCCGGTATATGTGAACACCCCATGAAATTCATTGCAAAGAAACAAGAAGGAAACTTCAGTGTGTACAAGGTACAGTTTATTTTTCGGATACATTAGAGTTCAGGGGGACTCCTTTGTTGGTTGGTTTCACTAATTTAGATTAGGTCGGTGACCCCGATGATTGAAAGTGTACTATAAGTTATGTTTTTAGCTTTTGTTTTGGACCTGATGCTATTTCTATTTCTTTAGTAGAAGAAGAGTATAGAGAAATGCTTAATGCATGTCAAGAAGCCTTGTGGCTTTGAAATATACTTTCATATTTTGGATTCCATTAGTATCATCTGACCACCCTCTAGTGCAAGAATCAGAGTTCCATAGAGCTTGCCAAATACCTAGCTCAACATCAACACATCACACAAATTGAGATACACATGCACTTCATCAAAAATCTCATTCATGATCAAGTTATTGAAGTGCTCCTTTTCCCTATAGAAAATCAAGTTGCGAACATTTTCACAAAGTCTCTTACAGAAGTGAATTTTTCCAAACTTTGATCTATGTTAGGAGTTTAGGAAGTTGTCATTAAGAGGGGATAGGCTCTAAGGCCTCCCTCATTCTCCTATTATGTCACCATTGAAAATCCTTCAATCCTATCCCAAGTTGTTCTTAAGGGTAGATGTTAGGATATTTAGACACTTAGGAGTTAGTTAAGATCAACTTGGTCTAATGCATCACTAGGTTAAAGTGTTTTACTTTATTTTGAATTTGTAATCCAATAATCAAAATATTTTCTCGACATAGAGTGATCTAAAAACTCAAATTATCCTTGATCTTAACCACTACATTGATATGTGGCTTAACACCTTATTGGTCCATGATCTCTATTTAAAGAGCATGGAGGGTCATTTTCTAAAGATCGATTGTGAGAAACTCAATTTTATTATTTTTATTTTGCATTAATAAATTACCTCAAGTGGCCACATTGGATGGGGCCATGGATGTTTCCCCATAGGGGTTTTTCCATGTAAAAACATTGTTGTGTTGATCTTTGATCTGGTTGTGTGAGTAGTTACTGAAGGTCTTCATCCTCTATTGGAATACATGTGTTGTAGAACAATGATATTTTTTTGTCTACCATGGGAGGTTTCTTGGGTCAATGAAGGAAGCCTTCATCAATTTTAGTTAGTTTGAGGCTCAATTACTTTTACCCTAACCACATTGGAGACATTCCTAGAAAACTAACAAAGTTCAGACTGATTTGATATCCAGTATTTGGATTATTTTGAGAATGAAATGAAGATAACAATAATAACCAAAATAACATAGATGTATTGCAAAGAGAACAATAATATAGTGAAACCCAAATTCTATTAATGAAACAAATAGTGAAAACACTACAATATGCAAATCAATACAAACTAGCTATAATGGTGGTAACTTATCTAAAAAAAGAGATGTATCGACCACGATCAATTTCAAAAATATTATTAAAAGAGGCTGAAACTACCTTTTAACATAAGTGTGAAACCCTAAGATGAAAAAGACTTAAGATCTAAAACCCTATTCCTAGGAGATGAGGTGGAAAAAGGAATGTTGGACATGAGGAGCCCAGTTGATACATTGAATTCTCGAGGTCACAACCTTCACATACAACCTTTGTTTGGGGAATTTTTTGGATCAATATAACCTTTTTCTGATCTCTATGTTTTTATTTATCCTGGGAAATGAGGATTACTAGGTTATGTCCATTTCAAAACATACATGGAAAGTGCCCAAAAATTTAGGACCTTCAAATCTTCTATAGAATTGGCAATGTGTATGACCATTTTTGAGTTAGTGGTAGATGTGGGGAACACTTGTATCCACTTGGATCACTTTCCTTTATTTTGAGGATGGTACCTAGTGTAAAGTGAGTGACATTGACATAGTGTTGCTAACCCTGTGGGAATCAAATTGGGGACCTACACAACACACTAGATCACTCGTAATGTTCTAGAAAAACTAGCTCAAGTGTTCTTGAACCAAATGTGAGATACCTCCCTTGGTGAATTGGAGAGGACATGGGTTCAAATATCTTAATGCTCTTGAGGTTAGGATCTATTAAGAGGGTTAACGACTTACCCTATTTTCCATCCATGGATCATGTGGAAGTACTCAGAGGGTCTTCCATGAGGATTCCTTGGAACACACACACACACACACACACATCATGGGGGGTGACTCAATGCTAGTCGTAATGACAGATGGTAATTGATGAGCCTCATTCTTTTCCATTTTAAAGGCTCATCTTTGACATATTTTTCCACCATAAAATGACTTAATGTTTTCTTTTAACCATATTTAATAGTTATTCATGGGCATTTTGTGTGTTTCTTAATGAATGTATGATCGAGGTGGATTTTTATGTATAATAGAACTTTTTGCACTAATGTTTTTTTGGAAAAATACATGTGTTCCACAAACGAGGTCGAACTGCAGGAGTCAAGGGCACCAACCTCCTAGAAACATGTGATTTTATCTCCTCGACTGAGATGCCAGCCAAATATCAAGGGAAATTATCTATACCTACCTCCAAGAGCACTCCTTGTGCATTTATGACCACTTATGATCAACAACAGTTTGAAAATACAAATGTAAAGGCATGAGATCCCTCATTTACTCATCACTCTCCTTGATTTAGGAAGAGAGGTCGAACTATCTAGTTATATATAGGCATCTAGTCTAAGAGAGGGGATATGGAGAATTTTTGGAGAATAATTGTATGGGTATGTTCTGCAAGAAATTTTGTTGAATATTAAGAACTTTGATGTTCCCAATGTACTACTAATATTTATGAAATTAAATGGTTTTTCCTTCAGTCCATTAAAGTTTCTTTCAGGTTCCTTGTGCTTCCTGGGTAAGGCCCATCCAAGAGGGCTCAAGGACTCTTTTTTACTATTTCTATAGTTTTCATGCATTTTAGTTAGTGCTTATATAGTGTTTCATTCTCTATTGAAATTAGATTTATCTTTGCATGATCAATTTCTATTTTTGTTAAGATTTTGACTAACATGCTAGTTGTAGTAGCATTTTGTAGAAATGTTCAATAATATTTTGGAGAAATCCTAGGTGCGTCCCAAGGCTAAGAACCATATATTCACTTAATTCATTTATAGTCTAGATTTTTCAATGCTTATAAATACTTGCACTACCTTTTTGGACTTAATTTTGCTTCATGTAGGAGTATCCTGTAGAAATTGTGCAGATCATGTAGAAATGCAAAATTGTTGTAGAAATCTTCTCTAGAACTTTTTTAGCTTCATATTTTGACTTATCTTAATCTTATTTTCCTAAAAGCAGCAATGAAAATAAAATTACATTTAGATTGATAATGATCAAGGGGTTAGATTTATTTATTCATGCATTAGCATAACTTTATTTCCATTACAGGTTTCTTGTTATAGTTTAGAGATTTACTTCTATCACAGTTCTCTGTCATAATTCTAGATTGGATTCATCTTTTTTCTTCAGTTTAAAATTCCTGATTCAGTAATATTTAATGCAGTAGAATAAGTTATTTTCATGCACTTTGGATTGGTTAGACTTTCATATTGGTGTGTTTCCTTCAAGAAATTAGTTCAATGTTGCTTTCTATCACTTGATTTCCTACACATTTTCATCCTTTGATAATTTTGAAACCTTTTCTATTGACAATTGCATACTTCACATACAGTGCATAACACCTCTTAAGTTTGTACAAAACTCAGGTTGACTAGTAAAGTGGGAGACCAAGGATACAATAAATCATTGTTGCTATTCTTGGGACCCATCATTTTCTGGTGTTGTTATCGGGGAGGTGTTGAAGTGTACATGTTATTTTTTTTCGTTTGTGTGAATTGGAGAAGTAAAAAGGATACCTCAGTCACAACGCCAATATCACTATGGATTTTTTGTAGTGTAGGAACCCAAGTGATTTCAATTCGTGTGAGTATCGATAACTCCTTGTCACACTCTCTTTTTGCATGAAATATCATAAAAAAAAATAGTTTTTCACTTTCTTTTGATTTCAAGAATGACTAGACCTAGATATAGAAAAGGATTTTTTTTACCGAAATCCCCCACCATAAAAACAGGTCCAAGCAATCTAGATATTGGTCCTGAAACACTACAAGATTACTTGGAAAGGGAAGCTAGAGAATTTGAGAATATTTCAGAAGAAATTCAGTCCTCAAATCATGGAATGGTCAGTGAAGAAGAAATATTTTAGTTCCCTATTTGGGAATCTTATGGAGAAGCCAAGATGAAAAATATTAATCCTTCTGCTTTACCTCATTTTCATGGGCTTGCCTCTTAATATCTTGAAACTTTATTGTTTGAGCTTGCAGTTATATGAAGGACATATTATTATACCATTGATGAACAAAAGCTCAAAATTTGTCCTTCTACCTTGAAGGATTCAACTCTAAGATGGTTTATGAGGTTGGACATAAATAGTATCACAACTTGGGATCAAATGAAAAAAACCTTCAATGAAAGATACAAATACTATTGTAGAGAAAAAAATACAAGGGATGAGATTTTGAGAATGACACAAGGACCTGATGAATCTCTAGAATACTTTGAAGAGAGAATTCAACTAAGCTACAAGTGAGCTCAAAATTTCACTCTGGACGCAAATTCACTCAATATTGTCTTACTTAGAGGAGTAAGAAAATATTTGATGGAAACATTGAATCTCCTATCCAATGGAGATATCTATCAATTGGAATATGATGACATAAAAATAATATTCAAGAACCATTCAAGGTCATCCATAAATAAAGGTAGAAGCAATAGAGATTTGATATCTCCATCTTATAACCCTACAACTCGTATAAAGAAAGAATTATGAGGATTAATAGAGGACATGAAGACTGATATTTTACACTCTTTAGACATGCAAATGGATACAATGCATATGAAGAATAAACATGAGGAAGTAGAGAAAGCATTGGTTGTTTATTGTCCCAAATGCACTAAAACACATCCTAGAAATGAGTTCCCTTTAGACCTTATAGATGTTTGTGGAATTTGCGAGGAAAATTATCCAACTAACATATGTCCTTCTTTGAAAGGTTTAAAAGATACATTTCGAGGAGAAAACGAGAACGTGGAATCACTATACTTCATCAATAAAAAGAGTCCTGGAGCACCAAGACCATTCCAAACAGGTTTGAACTTCATTCATGCTCAAAATTTTAGTGCATATAATTATAAAATGCCTCCTCAAACATGGTATAAACCATCACCTTGGGAAAATCCAAATCCTTGGTAGTAACAAGGATGTTAATCCCTAATATTGGCTCATTACCCCTTAATTGGGGCATATTAGATCAATAATGTTATTTTATTTATGTCGGCTTTATTCCATTAGTTTTAATTATACCTCCTAGTCTCCTATATATACCAAGGAGACATTTTCATTTGGAATCATCTTGTACTTGAACATTTATGTGGGGTAAAAGGAGGTTGCCCCCTCCAAGAGGCTTATTATCTAAAATTCTCTCTTTTTCAAGGCATTGAGTACTTATTTTGAGGTTTTTCTATTCTATATTGATATTTGGTTCTTAACTTATGGTATCAAAGCTCAAGGTCTTGGGGTTTCGCTGCTACATCTGAAACACTGTGGAATTTTCACTATAACTTTTTTTCTACAACGATTCAAAAGGAATGGATTGGAGGATATTTAGTATATGGATCAAGGTACGTTGGGTTAAACTTTCAGCTCCCGAGGCCTTATACTTTCGAATATACAACCTTTGTAAGATAGGGTTTTGGAATCATCCTGAATTGCGTCATTGCAGAATTTTCGATATAAAATGTTTTCTGTAACGTTTCAGACCCTAAAATCAAGAGGATATTCTAATAAATTAGTAAGTTATCTGTGGTAGCAATTTCAGATTATGGTTCATCTTAAATTTGTAGATACACCCTGTGGAAGATAGGGTATCTGACTAGTCCTATTGACTAGTCTCAAGAAGGTGTTCCAGGTAAAACAATCATAAATTATTCCTAGAGTATCCAAATTGAGTGAGACTAGTTGAATATGATAGTGGAAATCCTGTAGTAGTTCTAGTACGAGTTTCCAAATTTTATATCAATTATTTTCTGTGGGGCACGCTATACAAGTGAGATCTCCTGGAAAGGCCAAAAATCAGCAAGTTGTGGGGAAGTTACCATAAATTACACTTGGCACATCCAATTTTTATCAGACCTGTGGCATTGAAGAGAATAAATATCAGATCCATACAAAAAATAAAATTTCATACTCAGAAGGGCCAAAATTTTGGAGATACAATAAAAGGAACATTGTCTAGCAGAACCGCCTCAAAATCAAGGTTTAAAGTGATACTTGGCCAACATGCCACCAAAAAAAGGGAACTTATACACCAAATAAGCCTCCAGACAATCCTACTTGGACTCTTGATGAAGGTGAAGAAATGCGTAGGGACATAAATGATTTACAAAAGATGAACTACAAGAGATGTTGGATTCAACAGAAGCTAAGTTTGAGGCAATAAATACTAAGATGGTCGCTTTAAAAGGGGATATCATGGAAGGATTGAAAAATTTCCTAATAGAGAGGACACCTGAAAGTCAAAATATATCCCATGAAATTCATGATGAGGACACAAGGAAGGTGAATCAAGAATGGAGAAAATCCAACTTTGGGTTGAAGACCAACCATGTTCCTAAGATCGATATGAGGAAGTTTTATGGCAAGGACCCAATCACATGGATACTTCATATGGAGCAATTCTTTGATCTACATAATGCTCCACATACACAAAAGGTATGAATTTCTTCTTTATATTTAGAACCCAATCAATTTTTATGGTATCAATGGATTTGTTCTCGCAAATCACTCGTCACTTGGACAACTTTCACGGAAGAAATGATAGCACACTATGAGAATACAAGGAGCAGTACCTTCTTTAGCCAATTGATAAATCTCAAGCAAAAGGGTTCAGTTACCGAGCACATTGAGAACTTCCAAAGATTGAATATAAAGGTAACAGATATCCCATATGAGCACTTGATTGATGTATTCATAGGAACTTTAAAGGATAACATTCAACATGAGGTTAACCTTTGGGAACCCAAATCATTGGAGAATGCATTTAAGGTGGAAAGAAATGTTGAAAGTAAAAATATGGCTATGGCTACTAGAAGGACCAATCCCAACATCTATAGAGAGAATAATGATCCTCCTTCTAAAAAACCACAACCTACAAGGTTGACACCTCAACAATTGGAGGAAAGAAAAGAAAAAGGTTTATGCTTTAATTTTGACAGCAAGTACAGTAAGGGACATAAGTTTTGTGAGAAGAAATTATTCTACATAGATTATGAAGAGGAAGAAGAACAAGAAAAAGAACCATCTCAAGATGAAAACGTAGAAGCAATTTCATCTGAAGAGTTGACTCCCACGATATCGTGTAATGCATTGGCTGGAATTAACACTCCTCAAACCCTCAAGATCGAAGGATACATCAAAAAGAAAAAGGTAATAATCCTAATTGATTATGGCAGTACTCATAATTTCATTCACTGTAAATTAGCCAAAGCTCTCAATTGCTTTGTATATCCAACGCCAAAGTTTCAAGTAATGATTGCAGATGGAGGAACTATCAATTGCTTAGGAAAATGTTATAAGATCAATCTTACTATGGGGGAATATGTAATGAATAGTCCAATGATTTCTATACCCATGGGTCATGTTGATGTTGTACTAGGAATCCAATGGTTCCAATCATTAGGAACAATGGCTTTTAATTTTCAAGAAGTTTTCATGAAATTTTCATTGGAAGGAAAATAAATTGAGTTAAGAGGTATCACAGGGAAAACTAGAAAGGTGATAATCTCTAATGGCATGACATAATTATTGAAAAAGGGGCATCAAGGAATTATTGCACAACTATGCTCACTAGATGTTCAAACATCTAAGCCATCTATTCCTCAAGATCTCTAAGGGATCATTGATAAGCATTCCAAAGTATTTGAAGAAATTCCCAAAGTTCTTTCACCCACTTGAAATCATGATCATGAAATTCACCTAATTCATGGGAGTGTTTCATCCTAACATCAGGCCATATAGATACCCTTATGCTCAAAAGAGTGAAATTGAGTGCATGGTTGAAGAAATGAGGATACAAGGAGCAATACCTTCTTTAGCCAATTGATAAATCTCAAGCAAAAGGGTTCAGTTACCGAGCACATTGAGAACTTCCAAAGATTGAATATAAAGGTAATAGATATCCCAGATGAGCACTTGATTGATGTATTCATAGGAACTTTAAAGGATAACATTCAATATGAGGNAATTGGAGGAAAGAAAAGAAAAAGGTTTATGCTTTAATTTTGACAACAAGTGCAGTAAGGGACATAAGTTTGGTGAGAAGAAATTATTCTACATAGATTATGAAGAGGAAGAAGAACAAGAAAAACAACCATATCAAGATGAAAATGTAGAAGAAATTTCGTCTGAAGAGTTGACTCCCATGATATCGTGTAATGCATTGGCTAGAATTAGCACTCCTCAAACCCTCAAGATTGAAGGATATATCAAAAAGAAAAAGATAATAATCCTAATTGATTATGGTAGTACTCATAATTTCATTCACTGTAAATTAGCCAAAGCTCTCAATTGCTTTGTATGTCCAGCGCCAAAGTTTCAAGTAATGATTTCAGATGGAGGAACTATCAATTGCTTAGGAAAATAAAATAAGATCAATCTTACTATGGGGGAATATGTAATGAATAGTCCAATGATTTCTATACCCATGGGTCGTGCT